>WUCR03024353.1:0-10711 GCA_009858155.3 Phymanthus crucifer
CCACACGGGTGAAGGGCAGCAGTCACCAGAGGTGAGTTACTGTGGCGGCAAGTAACTCATACTTACCTGACGCGGGAATAATTTTTCGTTGGTGGGTATCGCTGTTTCCTTGGAAACAGTGTTTCTATTCGTTTTCCAGGTTTCCTGAGTACGCCAAGCAAGCTATCAAGAAGACCATTGTAAAGTTTCACAAGACCCGAAGTTTTCCAAACTTTCTAGACCTCCAAGACCTCCAAGCCGTTTCAAGTTCCTAAGCCCTCAAGTGCACAAGACCAAAAGGACAGGCCACCCAGCACAAGAGCAAGACCTCGCTTGAATCCCACCTGGTGGAGCTGCGCCGTTGTTCCTAGAGCCCAAGCGTGTGGGACCTTTTGGTTTCTTCACAGCGAGGGCTCTCTGGCCTTGAGGCTTTTGCTTGTTGGTCCTTTTGTATTGAGGTATCTCCCCTGGTGGACCTCCTAAACCACCTTACCTTAATTTAAAATTACTTAATAATTGTTTAAAAAATAATTTAAGTAATAATTTAAGTAATAATTTAAGTAATAATTTAAGTAATAATTTAAGTAATAATTTAAGTAATAATTTAAAGGTATAATTTAAGTAAGATAATTTAAGTAATAACCTAAGAAAGGTTATATCTTAAGTAAGATTTCAAAGGTTATAATTTAAGCAAGTACGTTATATTTTAAGTAAAAAGGTACCACATCAAATAATCCAAGTGGTCAATTAATTTAAGTCTAAAAGGTTTAATTCAATTTCATTTTTCCACCTGGCCTGAGGCCATGGCCGTGGCTGAAGATTTTAAGGTCGAGAGACCTAGGACCGTTACTGTCCGTTTTCCACGGAAATTCGCCACAGATGGGATTTTTCCCACGAGGGGCATTGTACTACAATCTGTCCTTGATATTGTTGAAGACAAGGAATCCATGTATTGCTTGCAGAGGCTTTCTGCCTCACACTATGACGTGACGTTCAATGAAGGTTACGAAGAGGCTCGAGATAAACTTTTGGAGGCGGGCATTGACATTCAAGGTGTCCATGTCCCCTTTTTTGAATCCGACCCGAAATCTACTATGGTTACGGTAAAGAATCTACCCACCGAAATTGATGATGAAACCTTGTCATCATGTTTATCCACGTATGGTGAGGTAGTAGCCATTGTCAAAGTTGTTGATGAAGATGGAATATGGACTGGAGACAGGACAGTCGAAATGGTTATTGCTTCTGACATACCGTCGTTGATTCGCTTAGGGATGTACCCTATCTATATTAGGTATCGTGGACAAAAATTATGTTGCCACCATTGTAATCGTTGGGGCCACGCCGTAAACGATTGTCCATATAGGATTCATAATTTGTGTATCAGATGTGGTAGTGCTGGGCACACTGCCCGATATTGTTCGCACCCCTGGACTTTGGATAACAGCCCGGTGGTGTTGAGCGACCTTAACTTCGCCCCCTCACAGCCTCTAATCCCAACGGAAAGCCAACCGGAAGGAGAAGCCTCGTCTGAAATGGTTACTGAAGAAGTCCAGACTCCTCTTAAAAGAAAAGCTGATAAGTCTTCCAAGCCTAAACGAAAGAAAAATAGACGTAAAGAAAATCCGGAAGCATTTGAAGACCAAAATGAAGATCCAATGGATGATCAGAATACCTTCCAGGTAAAAAAATTGCCTTTTGTCACTAGTCTTTCGGATGTTGTGTTTTCCACGAAGAATCGTTTCTCAGCATTGGAGCAGGAGGAGTCCTCCTCTTCCCAGCAAGCCACTGAAACAGAAGAACAGTCAGAATCTAAACAATCAGAACTCCAACAGCCAGAATCCCAACAACAAGCCAAATCCCAGTCACAAACAAAAACTCAGCCTCAGCCTCAGACTCACACTAGTACTCAGCCTGTGCAGAAGCAATCAGAATCCCAACCCTCTCAGTCTTCGGAGCCGTTGACACCGTCTCAACAGCGAGCACGTCTTCAGCTTTTGACGCCCGAGCTTTTTACCCCGTCGCAGCCAGAAAAGCAACCTTTGATTGATAACTTGTTGAATACAGTGGCTCACGCTGTGGCAGCCTTACAGGGGCCGCCGAAACGTTTACAAGGAGGGCCAACCACAGTTGTTCCGTTGAGGAAGGCAACAAAACCTGAAAGGCCGCCTTCAGGATCAAAGAAAAGACATTAATCCTGAGTCTCCTTTTTTGTTGGCTTTTTATTTCCTTATGTTGGTTTCCTATCACGAATGGAAATCTAAGATTAAGTCGTTTGTGCCGTGTTTCAAAATTAAGTTGTTGGTGCCGTATCTCAAAATTAAGTTGTTGGTGGTGTTTCTCAGAATTAAGTTGTTTGTGCTTTGTATTTGATTTCAAGGACGGTGGTACAATGCCCTGGCACTTTATTTTAAAGAAGTGTCGTGCATTTAAATATAAAGAAAATAATCACTTTAAGCACAATGTGCATGCCGGGGTTATTAATGAAGATAGATCAGTAATTAATAACCTGCTTATATGGTATTTGTTTAAAAATATAAAAGTTAAAATTATGGTAATTTCTAATGTAAATTCTTGTCAAAATTTTGAAACCATCTTGCAATGGTTAATTTTGTTTCTTTAAATGTCAATGGTCTTCGTGACCAAACCAAACGCCTGGCTCTTCTTTTTTGGCTTTCTTCTTTGGTCCCTTCACCGGACATTATTTGTCTTCAAGAAACGCATTCAACTTCAGATGCAGAACTTCAGACTTGGTTTGGCGGGTCCTCCTACTCTTTTGTGGGAACGCACTCGTCAAATCACAGTGCTGGAGTCTGCATTCTCTTCAAACCTCGCTTTACGTTATCTAATTTTCACCAACACCAATCTGGTCGTCTTGTTGTAGCTGATTTTAAGTCCAGTCTTCATGATTTTCGTGTCCTTAGTATTTATGCTCCTAACCAATACTGGGTTAGAAGAAAGTTTTTTGAGGAGATTGAAGAATACTCCCATACTGCTCTGCCTTGTTTTTTGTTGGGAGATTTCAATGCTGTTTTCGACCGACATCAAGACCGTTCATCGTCAAATATTGATTTTACTCAGAGAGATACCTCCGACAAGTTGAGGGGTCTCTTTCTTACTTTTTCTGTAGATGACGTGTGGCGCACTTTGCACCCTAATAGTAAATCTTTTTCATGGACACGTCCAGATGGCACAATGTCATCACGGATTGATATAATAGGAATTCCTGCAGTATGGTCTTTTTTCTGCACTTCAGCACATATTGTACCTTGTCCGCACTCTGATCACTGTGCAGTTACTGTGCAAATCAACATCCCAAGTCCGGTGAAGAAGGGCCCTAGTTTCTGGAAATTTAATGTTAGTGTCCTCGAAGACGAGGCATACGCTTTTATTATTCGTAACTTTTGGGCCAGGTGGACCCAAAAGAAGCTCTTATATAACAAACTTACCTTGTGGTGGGATAGAGGGAAGCAGTGGATACGATCCCTCACCACTTCTTATTGTATTTCTAAAGCAAAAGCCAGGCGTTTGGAGAGAGCTTCTCTGGAAAAGGCCGCCGCACACCTTAAAACTAAACTGGATGCTGGTGACCAATCCGTAATGATTAAATATAAAAAGGTTTTACATAATTTATCTCAACTAGATCGCATTAAGGCAGAAGGTTTACGAGTGAGATCACGTATCCAGAATGCAGAAGAAGGCGAGTCTTCTACCTCCTTCTTTTTCAAATCCATTCAGAAAAAACAATCTGATAACACTATATTCACTGTTAAAAATGATGATGGGTTCTATGTGTCTTCTTCGGAAGACATGCTGAAGGCATGGCAAGAGTTCTATGCAGAACTCTTTTCTGCCGAACCAACAGACCAAGACTTACAAAATATTCTCCTTCGGCATTTAGAATCGAAACTGGAACCCCCTGTTGCTGAGCTTTGCGAGGGATTTTTGACCTTAGAAGAATGTTTTATTGCTCTTAAAGGGATGACCCACAATAAGACACCTGGATTTGATGGGTTACCGATGGAATTTTATTTGTTTTTCTGGGACGTGATTGGAAAGGATCTAGTTGAGGTATTAAATTATGGTTATAGAAAAGGTTGTTTGTCATTGTCTCAAAGACAAGGCACAATTTCTCTTCTCCCAAAGAAAGGTGATTTACGTGAAAGGAAGAACTGGCGGCCGATTACTTTACTAAATGTTGATTATAAGATAGCCTCCAGAGCAATCTCTGGTAGACTACTAAAGGTTTTGTGTCATGTCATTTCCCCGGACCAGTCTGGCTCAGTGCCAGGAAGGTTCATTGGTGAAACTGTCTTACTGTTACAAAATGTTGTGGATTTCGCAACACTGAATGATATCTCTGCAGCCTTAATATCGCTTGACCAGGAAAAGGCCTTCGACCGTGTGGACTGGCCTTTTCTCCTTAAAACTCTTCGTGTTATGGGGTTTGGCCCAAGCTTCCTTCAGTGGATTAGTACCTTTTACACAAATGTGCAATCCACAGTCCAAGTAAATGGGTTTTTTACACCCTTTTTTTCTCTCTCGCGAGGGGTGAGACAGGGATGTCCCCTCTCTCCCTTGCTGTATATAATTACTGCTGAGGTCCTTGCATGTAACATTAGGGCTTGCGCGAGAATTAAAGGCTTCACTTTGCCAGGTCCCACTCCAACAACATCTCTTATCAACCAATACGCGGACGACACCACAATGACGGTAACAACGGATGATTCGATCAAAGCTATTTTTGATATCTACAGCTTATACGAAAGGGCGTCTGGTGCAAAACTTAATCCCACCAAGTCCAAGGGTCTGTGGTTGGGACCCTGGGCTAATCACTCAGACCCTCCATTTCCCTTGGATTGGTCTAGTGTCTCTGTTCCTTGTCTTGGTACTTTCCTTGGGCCCAATTTAGATCCTTTAGTAAACTGGGGCCCACGCATTAAATCTCTAAACAATGTTTTTGACTTGTGGCAACAGCGTTGTCTGTCTTTTCAAGGCAAGGCTTTAGTTGCCAATGCACTTGCTCTTTCTGGATTATGGTATGTGGCAACCGTCTTGCCCCTACCAGAAAACCTCCTATCAGATATAAATAAAGGTCTTTTTAAATTTTTTTGGTCGAATAAGAAAGAATTGGTCGCTCGCACAACAACCTTCCTCGATAAGTTTAATGGTGGCTTTAAAGTGGTGGAGGTGCGCCTGAAGACACTGGCCCTCCACGCACAGTGGATCAAGCGTTTTATTTTCTCTCCAAATAAGTGGACAACCTTTTTTTCTTTTCATGTTAATCGTTGTTTTGGTGTGACAATGCAAGAAGTCTTGTCTTTCCCGGCGTACTATCCTTATCAGCTTCTTCCTCCTTTTTTCGCTTCCCTCTTGGAGTCATGGGCCCTTCTGGGAGGACATTCAAGAGGTGGCAACTATTTTTTACGTCCAACAGACCAAGGAAAAGAACGACCACTGGCTAGTTCAACTACCAAACTTTGCTATAAGATCCTTCTTGAGTCTACTGCTGTTCATCCCCACTGTGTGCAGAAATTTTCAAACATTTTTGGAGCCTTGTATTGGGAAGAGACTTGGAAACAAGTTCACATTATGCCGCTGGATCGTCATGTCATTGATGTTAACTGGAAAATAGCACATGGAGTCATTTACACTGCCGACCGACTTGTCTCTTTTGGTATGGCTGTGGACCCCATGTGTCATTGTAATAATCATCAAGAAACCTTGCAACACTTATTTTTTGACTGTCTCTTCACTCAATCCATCCTTCAGGAAATCCAAGACATCTTTTCTCGTGTAACCGCTTTGTGTCCACCTTTAGAACCACGTCATCTCCTTTTTGGTTTTGACAAAGACGAGAGGGAAATTGTCCCTCCCGTCTTCTCATACGTACTTAATCTGGTAAAATTTTTCATCTGGTTGTCACGCAATAATTTTCGTTTTCGCAACGAGCGACCATCCATCCCCGATGTCCTTTCTTCAGTGCGTCGTCGCCTCTTCTTCTACTTACCGTTGTATGCCAAACGTTTCCAATCCCAACGAAGGAAACGTTACTTTCGTCGTTCGTGGAATGTTATTGGCAAATTCTGGCCGAATGTCTAGTCTTCGTCTTCGGTGATTGTGTTGTTGTAGTGTAAGCTTGTGGGCTTGGGGGTGTTCGTCATAGTTCAACTGCCAAGTCTCACAGCTGCACTTTTTTTGTTCTAAAATTTAATAATTAAGTAGCTAATCATCTCCTTTTTTCTTTCTCTTTCACGAAGGCTTGCGGACTTGGGGGTGTTCGTCACTGTTCAACTGCCAAGCTCTGCAGCCTCGCTCCTTACTTTCACAGTTTTTTGGCGTAAGTCTGTAGACCTGGAGATGTCCAACTGCCAGGTTCTGCAGCTTTGCCTCTTTAATAAACCTTTTTTTGATATTCGTTTTGCGTAAGTCTGTGGGCCTGGTCTAACCGCTGGGTTCTGCAGCTTCGCCTTTTAAAATAACCTTTTTATTGTTTTACATAAGTCTGTGGGCCTGGTCCAATGGCTAGGTGCTGCAGTTTCGCCTTTTCAATAACTTTGTGTCTTTTCATGTGGTAACTTATGCAATGTCCGTGGATCCTTTTTTCCGCGGCTTTGCTTGTTGGTGATTGTCCCTAAAAATCAAAATTTTAAAATTATTATGCAGTGAATTATCTCCTAGGTAAGTTTTGTTAAATGTATAAATTTACAATAAATGGTCTAAAACATTAAATACTCGTTCTAAATTTCATTAAATGTCCTGGCCCACCTTGTCAATGGTGCCCGACGGTAAACTGTTATGGTAAACCTTGTGAACGGTAACCTCTAAAAACATAAAAAACTAACCTGACGCGGGAGGTTCACTGTGATCATGAAGGCAGTCCTCTCAGGGTGAGGCCCTCTCATTGCACTTCGATTGGGTTGACCCCTGCGATTACCCCAAATGTGGGTAACTCGAGCGTATAATTTCTGGTAGTGGGGACCTGCTTTGATGTCGTGGTAGTAACCCAGGATCCAATATGAGGATTCCCGGTGCAGCTCCTCGGTGTTAATGTCCTCGGTACCGCTGCCTGCTGTTTCCGCGCGGACCAGGGTACCCTTTTCGTGGGCGCGCTTTACAAGGAAGTTTAGCTCCTCTTGGTTGGTGACTATGCGCCGCTGGAGATGCTGCTCGCCGTTCTTTGCGCCTTGGGTAAATTTACCGATGACGATGCGGGAGGCGTGGTTATCCGTTGGCAGCCACTGGGTCCAAATGCTATGGGAAAGGATGGCCTCATGGGCTCTGTAGGCAATTAGGTTGTTGTCTACGAGGACTTTTAACAGAGGAATGGGCAGCCACTGTTTTTCCTGTATGTGGCGGCCGTACCAGGCGTAGAATATTGGATGGAGGTCTGGAGCCAGCTTCCATTTGCTGATCCTGACAAAGCCTGTAAATTTCTCGTTAAAGGGGAACTGGCCGTCCAATGCCACTTTAAAGAATTGGGCGTCGGGGTGGCCAAAGGCTTTGTAGTATTCAGAGCAGTCACCCAGGCCCCTGAAACTACAGGGGTAGCAGTGCTTCATGTCCAGGGAGACGTATTCCTTGTAATTGTAAGAAGTGTTCCAAAGACCGCCATGGCCGTGTTCTACGCAGGAGCTGGCGATTTCCTCCTTGTAGGTGGTGGTGGGTTTCCAACCATTGCGCTTTTTGGCGCAGAGGAAGTTGAGACTGTTGCTGCTGAAAACCTCCTCGGAGAAGTCCTCGCCTATGATTTCGCAGGCTTCTTGGATGCGCTTGTGCTCTTCAATTGGACGGTAGACGATGCCATCCTGGGTTATAAATTGGTTACCTTCGTCATCCAGCAGCCAAATGGACTTTGTTTAGGGGGTTGTTATCGTAAGCGACTACAGAGCTGCGCTAGGGAAAACGTATTTCCCGCCATGCGTGGCCGTTGTGCTGGTAAATTTTTATTGGCGGGCCGGCCTTTTGGTATTTATCGGCGCCCAGGTAAATGTATTGTTCCATGATGTCTTGCACGCTAATGCGTTTCTTCAGCATGGTTTCTAGCTTCTTTATGGCTTCGATGGTGGCACCCGAACGCTTAACATTCATTTGCCAGGTGTTTATGGCTTTCAGCCTTTCGGGTGTTAATTTACCACCTCGGGTAGAATCAGAATAGAATTCTTTGACCAAGTTGGCGACGCAGTTGCCCGGGTGGCGCATGGGCTTGAGCTTCTTAGGGTTTGGCTTTTTGATCTTATAGCCCGAGTAGATGACTACCGTGACGGGATAGGCCACGTCGTAGAACATGGCGTCGATCCCCACGAGAGCATCAGGCTTAGTTTGCCTGTTTAAGGTGAACAGATGCTTTTTTCCGCTGTCCCTGAGTGGATTTCTACTTTTTTCTATTTTCCATTGGTCGTTGGCATACTTAATAAAGGTTACTTCCAAGCGAAAGTTACCATTTGTAGCCCCTCGATGATTTTTGTTGCTCTTTCTGTGGTCATTGAATAATCTTTATTACCCTCAGTAAATGTCGTAAAGGTGAAATCCGCGTTGCGCCGCCGTAGAAGAGCTTTCTGACATCGTTGTTTTCTATCTCGGGGAGGTCAAGGTCCAGCTGGTGATCTTGGAGATACGCAAGCAGGTCCATTATATATATGGGATATTTTATAACCACCGTTTTTGGCCCTGATAAGCCCCCGTGGTAGGCGCCCCGAGGATTTCCCGTGTGTTGGCAGCTTTGATAAGCATGCGCGCGGTTATCACCCGAGGAATCCCCGTAGGCCCGACAAAACAGTGTTGGGATAGGGTACGATTTCCTGTGAGGACTCCCCGTGGATCAGGGTATGCCAATCGGGATTCGGCCTTAATGCTGCTTATCTATATTCGTTATCGTGGTCAGAAATTGTGCTGTCATCATTGTAACCGTTGGGGTCATGTCGTTAGTGATTGTCCATATAAAAAGCATAGTTTGTGCATTAGGTGTGGTAATGCTGGGCACACTGCTCGTTATTGTTCACAACCTTGGGCCTTAGATAATAGCCCGGTGTTAAGTAATCTTAATTTAACTTCTTAACAACCTTCGAATCAACCTGAAAGTCAACCGGAAGGGGAGACTCAGTTTGAGGTAGTTATTGAAGAGATTCAGACATCTCATAAAAGAAAAGCTGAATCCTCGAAACCGAAGCGTAAGAGAAATAGACGTAAAGAAAACCCGGAGGCGTTTGATGACCAGAATGATGAACAGATTGAATTTCGTTTAGATGATTTACCTTTTGCTAAGGACCTCTCTGAAGGATTTTTGCCCACGGAGAATCGTTTTCTAGCCTTGACGCAAGAGGAGCAAGAGAAGTCTTCTCCCAATCAGGCCCAGCAGCATGCTACTGAGGAAACTCAACACAAGGAATGGTCCGAATCCCAACAGCACACCGAAAGTCAGTCCCTTACTCAAACTCAGACTAGCACTCAGTCTGAGCAAGAGATGGAATCTCAACCCTCGCAGTCCCAAGCTCGAAAAACATCGTTGACACCGTCTCAACAGCGTGCTCGTCTCCAGCTCCTAATGCCTGAACTCCTGACCCCCCTCGCAGCCGGAAAAACAACCTCTGCTTGAAAACCTTCTTGCGACAGTGGCCCACGCCGTGGCAAGCTTACAAGGTCCACCAAAACGCTTACAAAAAGAACCGCCTACCGTGACTTCTGTTGCTCCGCAAAGAAAAGCAACCAAACCAGAAAAGCCGCCTTCAGGATCACGAAGAAAACATCATTCCTGAATCTCTTTCTTTGCTGGCTTTTAATTCCCTTTTGTTGGTTTCTTTTAAAGAATGGCAATTTAAAATTAAGTTGTTTGTGCCGTATTTCAAAATTAAGTTGTTTGTGTTTTGTATTTGGTTTCAAGGACGGTGTTACTATGCCCAAGTATTTCATTTTAAAGAAGGGTAATTTAATCAAAAATTTAAAAGTAAGTTGTCTGTGTCGTGATTTAAATTAAAAGGAAAATAATAATTTTACCAGGTACAACATGCATGTTGGGGTTATTAATAAAAATAACTTAGTAACTAATAACTTAGTTTTATGGTATATAGTATTTAAATACAAAAAAGGTAATTTAACTTTAATTCTTAAAAAATTTAAACTTATGATTAGTTTTATTTTAAATTCTTGTCGAAATCTTAAAACAATCTTGCAATGGTTAATTTCATTTCATTAAATGTCAATGGTCTTCGTGACCAAACCAAACGCCTTTAGACAGTTACAGTTTCAGTTCACCATCTCAATTATTTTTTTCTAATATTTTAATCGTTCGCCTTTAGATGATATAATGTTCGTTATTTTCTTGATCACTGGATGCAATAAATGAAGGCTCTTGTCAAAGTTTATCGATGAACTATAATCTTGTTTAATTGATTTTAACGAAGCTTATTAGTTTAAAAATGCATCCCACATGGAACCAAGTTGCTGAGGTGGCCAACCCTTTACCGACGAAAACTATGGATGGTGTTCTGGTTACAGCAAGGGGTTAACCGGTAGGTGAACTCTGTCCAGGTGAGTATTGGGTTACCTGTGTTGGTTCCTACTTTGTGCTTCTAGTTAGCAAACCCGTTTTACATTGTGGGATCCCCTTTGTGGCTCCCTGTTCGCGCGCTATCAAAGTACCTTGTCCCTTTGTTTCCTCGCTCCGGCTGTTTCCCAGCATGGGAGACAGTCGTAGCTACGCTTCGGTTGTAAGCACTCCGGGATTGGCGGCCGG
>WUCR03024382.1:0-10707 GCA_009858155.3 Phymanthus crucifer
TTGCAAGATCCAGCGATATGATTGGCTAATTATACTAAAATATCAAAGTGGTCGTGGTTGGAGTATCCACACAGTAATAGCCTGGGTTAAGCCACATTCATAATGTATGGCAGAGAGGGGGGGCAAGTGAAATTTAGGGGGGATGTAAAAAAAATTTTCAGTAAAATTGTTGATTTGTAACTTTTTATCAAAAAATTGAGGGAGATGCTAAGATGTTTGAAGAAGCTACAAGCCTTGCCCGCATGGGATCGCTACTTTTTAGGGGGACTTTAAGGGGGATGTTAAAAAAGTTTTTGTGTCATTTAAAGATTTCATCTGCTCCCCCCCCCCCCATACATGATGAATGCAGCTTAGAAGGTCTACAGTACAAGTTGAAATCTTCAGTACAGAAATGACAACCATTGTTGAAAATAATGTCATTCAATGGTTTGCAAAATAACAAAAGTCATATCCGCCATGTTGGTTGATATAACAAAGAACTCATTGAAAATTCTTTTGTCAAGTTCTTCCAGCATGGTGTCTGTGATGTCTATTGCAAATGAAGAATTGTTTGAAAGATCTATCTAGAAAGTGCATGAGATGGTTCAAAATCTGGATACTGCTGGATTATCTGGGAGAGTTGGCATCCCAGCACTAAGTTGAGGATGCCCTCATCTCCCACAGCCAACATTTCAAGAAATAAGACAGCTATTTTTTTGCACATTGCTACTGGTCAAATACGGAAAACACAAGAAAAAATAGCTGGAAGTGAATATGGTGACAGAACACTGTGGACAAAAGTGCAGAGTTTGATCTAATGGTCTGACATTCAAGGACTTGAAAATGGCTGCAACCACAGCCTCTCATTTCTTGGTGCTGACCAAGAGGAATTGCCTCTGGGAAGTACATAGATCATGGCTTTCCTCAGGGTGATGGGATGTTGGAAACCCCCGGGGAGTGGGGGTACTCCCATTTTATGGACTATACGAGGATGATCTGCTGAAAAGGATATGGTTTTTTGTGTTTCTTGTCATAAACAGGGTATCTGTTTCTATTCAATTTCCGAATTTCCTGAGTTACTTGTCAAATTCAGGGTATTGTCTTTCACCAAGCCAATAAGCAGTATGTGGCCTTACGAATGCATGTCATAAACAGGGTATATGAATTTCGATTTTTCTGTCATAAACAGGGTCATTGTAGGATCCCAGTGGAACACCCCCACCCAAATCCTGGGGGAGTACCCCCCCCCCCCCGTGGAAACCCATGGGTGGTATAGCAATGAGAGCCCTTGCCTCGCACCAGTGCAACTTGGTTTTGAGCCCTGCCATGCTCAGTGTTGTATGTTAGTAAAGTTGTTTGTTCAGGTTCTCTTGTGTGCTTCAAAAGTTTTTCTCCATGTTCTCCCATTTTCCTCCTTTCATAAAATTAACTTCTAACAGGGGCAGTGGAACCGGAACTCCACTTTTCCTGTTGGGCAAACCATTGATGGGTACAGAGGTGTACTGGGTTGCATGTGCCATGAGTGCAAAGTCATCAAACCTTACCTTAAGAAATTGTTGTTATCATTCTCCATGTCCCACACATACTTCCTATTCCATGCCAATCCCTGGGGTAATGACATCTGAGCTGAGCCTGCTGACAGCGAAGTATTGCACAACATGTCTAGTCCTTCACTGTACATGTGATTTCTAGTCTTTATTTGAATTGTGTTTCTTAATATTAATTTTTTTAAATCATCTCTTCGCTCAGTCATGGTGTTAAGTTTATCTTGGTTTTCCAAATACGAAAGAACTTCATTGACAAGTTTGTCCAAATCAGCCAAGTGATAGTGTTTTGTAGACTGGTGATGTCTTTGAAGCAATTTTGAATTGTTTTCTAGTGGACTTGTTTCTTCATATTCAGTTGAAGTAGATTCATTATCAGTATCAATCATGGAAAATTCGATTCCATTAACATTGTCTTTGTATAACACAACGTCTTTCCACCAAAGTTGCCTCAAGTTTCTTCGCAGTTCTGTCCCCAATGGACCGTACTCGTAAACTGAATACAAGCCCTTTTCCACGCTACGTTCGACAAGAAGCCCGTGACGTGAAGCCAAAGCCAAAAGCTTGCTTAGATGAAGGTTAAGCTTACTCATTTCCACAATTCCTTGGGAGAAAAACTAAAGCTCACTTTTCAATCACAATGTTCTCAGTCAGCGGCCTGGTTTCCCCACCCCTCTCCCCTGATTAAAATTTTCAGCATGAATCCACAGGTAGCCCAAGCCAGAATATTTAAAAAATGAATCGTAAATACAATTTTTATTCATTCATTTACTGTTTTTGGACATAGCATGTGATTTGGTTGATAATATAAACGATTTCAAAACACAGCATCTGATTTTATCTAGTGTATCCTCACTACATACAAATATAGAGCTTGGGCTGCCTGTGTTGACATGCCTATGTCTCACCGTTTGAATATCCAGACAACCAATAGCATCGCAGTATTTCATGGACATCGACCAATCAAATGCCGTGTTCCTGTCGAGCGCTCCTTTCGAAGGCCATTTTGAAATCATAAGCGAAACAGTATGACTTTCTTCTTGGATGTACCATTATTTGCTCACAGTTTGGAGTAATCCATCAGTCTGGTCATGTTCTATGGTAATTTAACTTTGTCTTGATAACTGTTCAAGTTGATTCAAGTTGAGATCTCGTCAGCTTCTGAAGCTGCTTTGTGACCATGGAGTCCTCAGCCCTCGAGTTGGCCATCCTCGGTGTTGAGAGGAAGGGAGACAAGCCTGAAGACTGGCTGGCTCTCATCAGTCAAGTCAAGAAATCGGCCAAGTATAGCCAGGTTATTGAATTGTATGGCAAGGCTGCTAGTCGTATCTCTCCTGATGAAAACAGGAAAAACATCAATTATGCCAGACTTTTGGTCGAGTTTGCTAAACTTCAAGGGTAAGATGTCTGCCCTTCAATCATTTCTGAATTGTTATAAACTTTTATATCTCGTTTCCTCTTGACTTTATTATATAATTGACACTGTTTTCTTCGTTTAGAAGATAACTTCAAGGGAAAATCTTATGACAATTGTAGTTATGCTAATTCGAATCCCAGACCTTTTGCTATAAAATTCATTCTCAGTCGCATGCACTTTAACCTGAGACTTTACTGAGGTTGGTGGATGTCAATTCATGCATGCATTTATTTACGTTTCCCACTCATGCAAAATCGACTCTATTACACTGTATTCTAACTATGAATACGTTTGGCATGCATCATAATCAACTTAAAGTATATCATGGTTGAAATGATCATTAATGATCTTTTTAATGTTTTTTCGTCTTGTTTAGCATATCTTCATCAGACGATGCAAGAGACACCTTCCGTATTGCAAGATGTAATGTGAAAAAGTTCGCAATAGTATACTTAGCATGGGCTCAGTTTGAGCTCTCACAAGGTATGCTGAGAAAATTAAAGTACTCTTTACTACAGATTTCACTGAAGTGTGGCACACACTAAAAATTTTGACCGCTACTCAGACACTAGTTGTTTGCAAATCCGATGACAAACATCAACGTCTTTGTCGGCATTCCTTTCTGCATGTGTCAGCATCCTTTTGTTAATTGGCAGAGAAGAAAGTTAATCAATCAATCATTTTTATTGTGCTCATAATAAATGTAAATAAATGTAAATAAATAGCAGAGGTTAGATTTGCAGGTGATAAGAGCACAGCCACTTAGAAATAGCAATACCTAATCGAGCTAAATGGCTGAAGTACCAAAAGGGTGCCGACAAGTGGAGAAAGGAATGCAGACAAAAACGTTGATGTTTGTCATCAGATTCGCAAACAACTAGTGTCTGAAAGGCGGTCGAAATTTTTAGTGGGCACCACACTTCGGTGAAATCTGTAGTATGTATACATGGCCTGAGGGAGGGGAGCAGTCTTCATGCCATTTCCAATCCAAAAATTTGTCCAAATCCCATAAAGGAAGCAGGAGTGACGTGTGATTTTCTCAGGGTATCATTTTCCACAGTAAACTACAGAAATACTGTAAGTGTGCTGGAAAATAACCTCATCATTATCATCAGGTTTTCCCTCTTGGCCCATACTTGGGCAAAGCGTCCTCTGAGAAGATGATTAAACTTGAATTGTCCATCATCATTTAACTGACTTGCATCGGATCTATAGGGAGAAGATCTTCAACTCAATTCCAAACTCTTGAAGGTCCTTTTATCAAACAGAACCTGTTTCTGGAGGGCGTCATTCTCCATACGACAAACATGGGCCATGTATTTAAGACATAGCAGTACTCCTGAATGGAACTGGATTTTGTTATTTTTATTTTCTCATATTGAGTATTTGGTCCATTTTTTTCAGGGAACAAAGCTAAGTGTAAGAGCCTTCTTAAGAAGGGCATAATGAATGCAGCAGAACCAAGAGAAATTTTAAATCAAGCACTTCATAGCTGTGAGCAAGGAAATGAAAGGCTGCTGGATGATGAAACTGAAGAGTTGGCATTCACTGGAATACTGAGTGAACCAGGGAAACCGAGGCTGAAACTAGTCATCCCAATGCTACACAGTGACAGTGAATTGACCCAAGAAAAATTGGTAACAGGTATTTGCCTGTAGACATTTACAGTAGCATTGTCTTGTAAGTTGGACAAATATTCATAATACTGGATTCTTCAACCTTTAAAATACAATGTTTATTCCGAGCTTTAGGGCTAAGTGCCCATCTTCAGGGATGTAAAAAATGTTTACAATCGTCAATCTAATATGGTAAAATTACAAGAGATGTGCACGCTGCCTAAAAGCGCGTACAGAAATGAATATAATAACAATGAACATGAATCGGATAAATGAAATAAGATGCAACAAAGAGAAATGAAATGACAATTATAGTGATAAAAATGAATAAAATATATGAATAAATATTAAATAAATAAATGAATAAAGGATATTATAGTTTACAGTATGTACGAGTGGATGGTAGAATTCTACCACTGTCTCTGTTTGTGTGTGCAACTTTGTTCTTAGCAATGTGCCTCAATTCTGCCCATTTTCTTTGAAAGAAGGTTGACCTTTGCAAGTCTTAAAATGTTTTTCCAATTGGTGATTCTCTACCTACAAACTCCAGTCCACCCCCTCATTAAAAAATAAAGGCCCTTCTAACAGTTGATAAACACTAGCTACAGTATACAAGTTATCATTTGTCGACTTTGTAATATCACTTCATGGTTTAATGTGCAATATCACATCAATTTTGATCAATGGTTATTGACCTCTATTGAGTTTGTTTGAAGGTCAACTTAACTGGTTATAATATGTTCATAGAGGTTAGAATATTCATTGTTTGTTTACAGAAGTTTTGATGAATAAATGCTTATTATTATGTTTAAGGTACTGGTAACACAAATACCACTGAAAATCAAGTGCTTACCACTCAAGGTACAGAGTGTGGTGAGAGTATGTTGGTTTCTTCCAAGCAAGGTGATAGTGGGGTTATCTCACATGAAAGACCGCATCCAAGGTTAATCCAGAAGCTGAGTACAAGTAGCAGCAGTGGAGAAGACACCGTCACGGCACCACTCCACAATATATGCAGACCCAGCCTTCAATGTAGGTCTACTTCCAAACCATCCATCAAAGCTACACCAGATTGCAAGACTGGTGAGTATCTATGGTCCTGACCTTTGCCTTGTGCTGTATGAATTGCTTGTACTCTAGCTGAGTTTTTCTTTGATTTCTTTCTTGCTCTACACAGCTCCCACAGTGTTTGTATCATGTACAGCATAAAGACACCAAGCGAACGTTTTATATTGCCTTTTTATAAAATATTTTTGAACTTTTGTACAATCATATGCTGAGAGTGTCTCTGTCCCCTGATATAAACATGATCACCAGCCAATCAGAGCGTGTAGTATCTCAAATATTTTATGAAGTGTTATAATAGTGTTTTACTGGAAACTAACAGACATTTACCAAATGTCCAACAAGTATGCAAAAGTGTCCTAAAAAAAATAAACTTATGTTTCTAAAGTTTAGTTTGCCTAGTTTTGTCCACATATAATAAAAAGAAGATTACATGTTGGCTTGAAGATGCAGTACTACGGAAACCACCAAACTAATGGTTTTGACGAAATATGATGGCCCGCCCACAAACATCAACGTTTTTATCCGCATTCCTTTCTCCATAAGTTGGCATCCTTTTGCTAATTGGCAGAGAAGAAAAGTTATCAAAACTGCAACATTTGTATCAGCTATGTTGTATCAGAATTTACAATCACTTGTCTTTGGCTCTTCAGTGTTGTAAATTCTATTTGATACAACACGGCGGTCACTCATGTTGTAAACACTTCATATAACCAAGGCTTTAATTCATATCTTCATATTTTTCAGTCGACAGTAGCAGTTTGTCAAACAGTATGAACTTGTCAGTGCGCAAGTCATCAGCCTGTCATCGACTCAAGAGGCAGTTTTTGGGTCCCCCAATGAGAGGTATACAAGGGTCTCCATTGGAGGATGTCAAAGAAAAACAACAGGAGGATGATGACATGGATGGCATTAAGTTTCTTGATGGCACTTCACTTGTGAATCAGGATCAAGTTCTTTCTGAAAACAACGTTGACCCAGGAACAAATAAGAATGAACTCTCACAAGTCGGTCAAGAAACAAGTAAACCAAATATCAGATCTGACAGTAATGTTGCCAAGCTAACTAGTCCACCAAATGATTGCCATGGTAGCTATCCAGTATCAGATTCAGACATTGAAAATCTAGATTTACATGGAAATAAAGAGACCATCAATCAACTGCATAATCATGAAGCTGGACTTCGCAGTCATGACAATATTCAGAACCAGGAAAGAATCGAGGTGGAAAGATGTCCTAAGCCAACATTTCATCAAAATCTGAAAAACCCTATCCAGGTAGACAACTATCAGAGAAGTGGTCATGTGTTTCCAGGTACCATCAAGGACTTTGTAAAAACAGATGTACCTGCCAACCAATTGTTCCCACAAAGCCATACAGCAATAGAGAACACAACAATCTTCGTCAATGGGAAACCCTACTTAAAACTGGGTACTATTGGTAGGGGAGGTTCTAGTAAGGTAAGCCAGAGTAGTTTGTATCATCCTCTTTTCATTTTCAATCCCCATATACTGTAGTGTACCTAATCGGCTTGTGGGCTAATGCTTTTCCATTTCATACCACGTGTCACACTCTTGGGAATAAGATCCTTTGTTTCAGTTGCATCCATATTCATGCATCTTCTGATGTGTAACTGTCGAACAAAACGATTAAACCCTAGGGAATGACATGTGATCTGAAATGGGAAAACATTGCATCCAAGCCAATGAGATCTGTTATGAACCGGTCAACATGTGGGTTGCGTGAATGATTCTAGGACGATATGCATTACATGTATTTTTTAAGTAAAAATTTTAGAATTCCTCTGAATCCAGCCAGTCAAAACATACCAGCAGCCAGCAATTTGGCCACCCACTGTATAAACATACGTAATCTGCTCTCTACTTTGTTCTAAATCTAATTATCATCAATATACAGGGCAAAATCAGGGGCAGATTTAGGGGGGCCAAGGGGCTACAGTGTATGCTCCCCTTTTGCCCACATGAATAGAAGGTTTTGACTTGGAAAAATTTCTCCAGCCCCCCCTTTCTAGAAGGTTTTGGCCAATACAATATTCTTCGCCCTTCCCCATCCCCCTCTACAATTCCTAGATTCGCCCCTGCAAATAATAAACTGTCTTCAATAAAACTACCATAGCAAGGAGGTGGGCTGCAAAATTCATACTTTCTTTTGCAGTTATATGTTGAAAAAAATTGTATTATTTGGCCTAGTATATTGATGATAATAATAATCACATGACTTTTGTCAGGCATATTGTTTATTTGTGGCCCTTGTAGCATCATTTTTGATCACCATCAAATGATGCTGATCAGGCCACAAAACAATATGCCCGACAAAAGTCATGTTATTGTCCTATAAGCTTGCCACTAACAGCATTTTGACTGAGTTGTTTAGTCATGTACAGCAAAAAAACACAGTGATGGCAGCATTATTTTTCTGTCAATTACATTTCAAAGGTTTTCCGTACATTTGATGGCCAACGTGTTTGTGCAGTGAAGTATGTGTCATTGGAAGATGCAGATGATGCTATAATAGAAAGTTATATTAATGAGATATCCATGTTGAAGACACTGCAAGGAAGTGATCATATTATTAAGTTGTTTGACTGGTAAGTCCCGTCCATTCTTTGGTTGCAGTGCTGTCAGCTACTGTATTATTATGTGAATAGTAAAATGTTGTTTTTAGGCCATTTGTTGTCTATTTAAAGTACTTATGACCCGATACCCTCTCGATAATTTCAGTATTGACTGTATATGGAGTGAATACAAATAGATGGTTAAAAGAATTTATGTGAATTGAGTGGCTCATCAAGGGTTTTTCTTTCAATATGCTAATGAGTGTGATGTCATAGGAAGCATGATTAAATATACAAGAACATTCTGGAGCAGTAAAACATCATGTATGAATCTTCATTGTCTTACTCAGGATTTACAGAAAGGGAATTGCAATTTGTTTTTTCAAGTATAGAGTGTTTTGATTTACAAGGAATGTAAAAAATAATGCCTCCTATATTAGCATATTGGAAGAAAAACAATATCTCTAAGATATTATGACTCGTACAGCCCTGCGCGCGCGCTTTAATAAAACCATTGGGGAAAGTCACGTGATGGGGGCAGAACGGGCTGACGTGAGCGGGCCGGAAAAACCCGTTCAGACCTCCTCGGTTGCTCGCGCGCTATTTTGATCAAGTTTAGCAGGATCCTTCAGCCTTTTTTACGATAAAAATTGGATCATATGTTAAAATGCTTATTGTACTGAGTTAGGTCGGGCTGGACAGGAAAATATTTGGCTCTTGGTCATTTGTACGGACAAAGCGCAGCATGACCTCGAGACAAAGTTTTCCCGTCTGGCCCGACCTAACTCGGTCAACAAGTACATAATATCAACACGCAAAACAGCGTTTTCGCTGCTGTCAATCAATGATAATCAGTCGGTACCTTTGATATTTTTGACTGGCGACTTCAAAAAATAAAATTCCAATGGGCAGCTCGTAACTTTTTGAATTTTCTTTTTGTTTCCAGGGAACAAAAGAAGAATGAGAATTGCATTGTCTTGGTCCTTGAATGCGGGAGTATTGATTTAGCAGCATTTCTTCGTAAGAACCGCAGCTCCTTTACCCAAACAGAACTGACTGCGTACTGGAAGCAGATGCTCGAGGCTGTTTATGTCATTCATGAGCAAGGCATCATTCACAGTGATCTCAAACCTGCAAATTTTCTGTTTGTGGAAGGAAGGTTAAAGCTTATTGATTTTGGCATTGCAATCAGTATACAGGTAAATTATCCTCTTTGTGCACAGACTTTGTGTTACTACCGAGTTACTTGAAGTCGCCGCCAGCACCAATTTTACAATCCATCTGGTCTTTGTTTCCATCGATCGAAAAATCATTCGCAGCTTACTCACGTGACCACTTGGATCGATCGAAATGATCATGTGACATTCCGTGCAGTTGCTGCAGCTCGTTCAACTATCAGCACCGGTATTTTCCTTGGTAAAACATATTTACCTAACCGGCCATTTGGACTCGCACATTTTCCCAGGACATGCAGACGGTATGTCACGTGATCATTTACATCGATCGAAACAAAAACCAGACGGATCGTAATTTTCGACCTTGCCACACTTAAATAGTAATATCGGTAGTAAGTTGATGTACATGTTTAATGCAATTGATGATAAAGCCAAAGGATAGACTGAATGTCATCCCTGACCAGGATTTTCTTTTCTGGGTCGTTAAAACCCTTATTAATCCATAACCTTAACATTTTTAAAATTAAATTTCTATATCTTGGACTTCATTTTTGCTTTTGGTATAATATTTGCCCATTTCTGACCGTGTGTCATGCTCTTGAGTATTATTTCTTTCTAAGATGTACGTTGAACAAGCTTAAACAAGCCATTGTAGGCAATGGTTTTGTTACAGTAAGATAGACATGACTCAAATAAATGATCTAAATACACCTATTTCAGAAAAACGTCGGTCCGCGATCTGGAATCTGTGACCGAAAGGAATCGTGGGAGGCTAGAAAAGACCGTTTTCGGGTTTAAAATCAAATCTATCGTTCATAGGTGTTTGTATATTTGTATATTAACTTGTTGTAAGCTACAAACTGGAAAACGATTCACTTTCTTTCAATTTCGAATTAAAAAGCTTGAAGTCCACAATTCCTTTCGGTCACAGATTTCAGTTCGCCGATGGTCAACGTTCATTGAAATAACTTCAAAATGATAATGGTTGTCTTTATGAAGGCTGATCAAACAAGCATACAGCGAGATACCCAAGTAGGTACTCTCAACTTCATGTCGCCTGAGGCTTTCCAAGACATATCCGGCTCCAGCCAAGCCAAGCCAGCAGCAGGAAGGGCAAGACCATGCACAAAGGTGATGATTGACACTAATATCTTTAAACTGACGAGCTTTGGGCATGAGCGGAATCATCAGAGTAAAGGTTGTCGTACGACTTCCAAATATGGATGTACATACACCCTTTCCGAGAAACTTTGTCACCTGTGCTGCGAAAAGCGTGTAAACTAGTGGCGCGGGGGGTCATGGGAAATGTATTTATTCAAATAAACCATGCATGACG
>WUCR03024417.1:0-10702 GCA_009858155.3 Phymanthus crucifer
AAAGTAGAAAGCAGTGAAAATATTCAATCGAGAACCATGTCTGGCACAGGAAAATCACTAGAGGACACGTCGCTAACTGCAAGGCAGCAGGTTAAAGAAGGTATCGACAAGATCTCCAGTCAAGAATCATTGGAAGATATGTCCAAAGCCAGGCCGTCATCGGCTGAAGCCATTGCCAAACCAAGTGTCAAATTTCGAGAAGATCGTGAAGAAATTAGTATCGAAAAAATAGACTCCTCGACAGAACTTGTTATTGCAGAAGTACAGGAAAGTATACAAGATGCGACCACTTCAGATGGATTACCAGAATCAGAGACAGAAAGGAGACGGTCCAGTTTGGCAGATGCCATCAACTGGTTATGGAAGCAGGGCATGGTAGCCGAGGAGGAACCAAAGACACTAGAAGATGTCACCGAGGAATCTGATACTAAAGCCACAAGAATGGAGGAAATAGACTCAAATGAAACCATGGAGGAACCTGTTGAAGATTTTGGGGAACAACTACAGGAATATGTTAAGGCTAAGACCTTTCCAGATGCTTTACCTGAAGCAGAGTTGGAGAGGAGAAGGTCTAGTTTGGCAGATGCAATCGATTGGTTGTGGAATCAAACAAAACCAACCAAAGATAAATCAAGACCACTAGACGTCATAACAGAGGAATCTGATACTGATGTCACAAGACCGGTGGAAAGAGAGTCACATGAGACCATGAAGGAACCCGTTGAGAAATTTGGAAAAAAAGTACAGGAGAGTATACAGGTTGAAACTGCTACGGTTACTTCAATCCAACCAGAGACGGAGAAGCGGAGTATCGAAGAGGTGCATTTACCTGAGACCACCGAAGAGCCTGTTGAAGGTCTTGCGACACAAGCTGAGGTCATCTTAGGTGCTTTGTCAGAAGCAGAAGTCGAAAGGCGGAGTATAGAAAAACTAGTCTTAAGTGAATCTGCAGAAGAACCTGCTGAAGTACACGTTCAGGGAAGTATTCAAGCTGAGACTTCTGCAGATGCTTTGGTTGAGCAAGAAACTAAAAGGAGAAGGTCAAGCTTGGCAGATGCCATTAACTGGTTATGGAATCGAGCGACGGCAACTGAAGAGGAACCAAAGCCATTGGAAGGTGTTATAGAGGAAAGTTCTGAATCAACTGAGACCACTAAAGAACCTGCTGAGGATAAAGGAGAAGAAGTACAGGAAAGTGTACAAGATGAGACAATGCGAGATACTTTACATGAACCAGAAAAGACATCGTCAATGCTTACAACAGAAGACAGAATCATAATCTTGGCTGATCATGAACGGCGGGAGGACGAAACAGCCGGTGCGTCTGAGGACATCATGAAGGAGCCTGCTGAAGATATCCATGAACGGGATATTGAGACGAAGTTACAAGGAACACTTACAAAGTCTAGGCGAGCGTCTGAACCAGCAACATCTTCACGGAGCACAGACATCACGAAAACCAAAAGGCGAAGGTCAAGTGTAGGTCAGACCCTGAGAAAGTTATGGAACCCCAAGAAATTTCAAATTGAAAGTCAATTAGAAGAAGATTTTGCTACCATCAGTGGTCAACCAGGTGAAATTTCTGAAGAAGCAGATATTGAGCCACACGACTCACAAATCGACCTTGAATCGATGAAGGAGTCAACAACAACAGACGTGGAAGTGGAGTCAAAGGTATTTGAGATTGAAACAAGGAAGTTGTCAACAGGTGATGGTAAAATCGATTTAGGTGCACCCTCTGGGGACTTAAAGCAAGTCAGTCAAACAACATCGTCAGGTTTGGAACCAGAGCCACCTCGAGTTCAAGATGACATTCGCAAGACATCCAGTTGCGGAATCTTGAAAGATGTATCCGATGACAGGCCGTCCTTGGTTCATGCGGTTGTAAGATCAAGTATGAAATTTCAAGTTGAACTGGAGGACACAGGTATTGATAAAGTAGAATCACATGAGACCGTAATAGAATCTGTGGAAACAAAAGTACAGGAAAGTGTACAAGATGAGACCACTCAAGATACTTTGCTTCAACAAGAAACAGAGAGGAGAAGGTCTAGTTTGGCAGATGCCATCAATTGGTTATGGAAGCAGGACACGGCAACCGAAGTGGAACCAAAGACACTAGAAGATGTCAGAGAGGAAGGTGCTGAATCCGGTTCTGCAGAAGTTGAGGAAGTTCCCTTAATTGAGACCACCAAAGAACTCGCGCAGGATGAAGGAGAACAGAAACAGGAAGGTGTAAATGTTGATACCATCCCAGATGCTCTGCTTGAACTAGAGAGGTGTTCTAGTCGCAGCACAGACATGATCACAGTTTTGTCTGATTATAAACACTGGGAAGACAAGACAGTTGAAGCTTCTGAAAACATCATACAGGAACCTGCTCAAGGAGATATCCATGAACAGGATGTTGAGGAGCAGTCACAAGGAAAACGTACAAAGGGAAGGCGAGCGTCTGAACCAGCAACATCTTCACGGAGTACAGACATCACGAAAACCAAAAGACGAAGGTCAAGTGTAGGTCAGACCCTGAGAAAGTTATGGAACCCCAAGAAGTTTCAAATTGATAGTCAGTTGGAGGAGGACTCTGCAATGAGGAGTGTCCAACCAGTTGAACGTTCCGAAACCGTAGATAATGAGCCACATGATTCTGAAATTCACCTTGAGTCTGCAAGGGAGTACACAGAAGACTTGCTTTTGGAATCTGGCACATCTGACACCAAGGCTGAATCAATAAGGATGTCAACAATGGGTAGAATACCTGATTCACGCCTATCGTCTGAAGATGCAAGGAGAGCTAGTCAGAGAACATCTTCTATTTTAGAACCACAGCAATTTGTGGATGACACTGACAAGATTGCCTCTCGTGCAATCTCGAAAGATATATCTAAAGACAGGCTACTCTTGACTGATGCCGACGCAAAATCAAGTGTCAATTTCCTAGACGGGTTGAAAGACACTGTTGAATTCGACATACAGGATAATGTACAAGATGAGACCACTCGACCAGATACTTTGCGAGAAACAGAGGCAGAAAGGAGAAGGTCTACTTTGGCAGATGCAATCAACTGGTTATGGAAGCAGGGTACGGCAACCGAGGAGCAAAAAACACTAGAAAATGTCACAGAGGAATACCATGAAATGGATGCCGCAGTAACTAAGGAAGTCGTCTCACCTGAGACTACAAAAACACTTGTTGGCGATGATGAAGGAAAAGTACAGGAATGTGTATCTATTGACACCACTGCCGATCTCTTGCCTAGACCCGAAACAGAAGATTTACATAAGAGCATAATTGAACCTGTTGAAACCGAAAGACAGGATGATGTACATGCCGAGACAACTCCAGATGCTTTGCCAGAACGAGAGACAGAAAGAAGAAGGTCTAGTTTGGCAGATGCCATCGATTGGTTATGGAATCGAACGACACTAACTGAAGAGGAACCGAAAACACTAGAGGATGTCAAAGAGGAACCTGATATGGAATCTGCAACAACTTGGGAAGGAGAGTCAGCTGAGACCATCCAAGAACCTGCTGAGGATGAAGGAGAACAAGTACAGGACACGGTACAAGCTGAAAGCAGTCTTAATGTTTTGCCACAACCAGAAACGTCCTCCTCTATTCTCAGCGCACCAGAAAAAATCACATCTTTATCTGATCTTGGGTATCGGCAGAGTGAAGCAACAGGAGTCTCAGAGAACATCATAGAGGAGCCTGCTCAAGGAGATATAAATGAACAAGATGATGAGACGCAGTCACAAGAAAAACTTGCAAAGGGAAGGCGAGCTTCTGAACCAGCAACAGCTTCACGGAGCACAGATATCACGAAAACCAAAAGACGAAGGTCAAGTGTAGGTCAGACCCTGAGAAAGTTGTGGAATCCCAAGAAATTTCAAATTGATAGTCAGTTAGAGGAAGACTCTGCCACGACCAGTGCTCAGCCAGGTGAAAATTCTGAAAGCGCAGATATTGACGAAAAATCAGAGACTGAAGTTGAAGCATCACTTACGATGGGTTCTACCGTAGAAAGTAGTGAAGGTATTCGATCGAGAACAATATCTGTTACACAACCACCTTGTGAAGATTTGTCGTTAGTCGCGAACGAATTTGACGATGAAATCGACAAGACATCAAGTCGCGGAATCTTGAAAGATATATCTAAGGACAGGCCGTCCTTGATTGATACGGTTGCAAAACCAAGTGTCAAATTTAGAGATGATGCGGAGAACATAAGCATTGAAAAAGCAGACTCGTCTGAGGTCACAATACAGGCTGTTGAAGGTCTTGGAGCACAATCTGAAACTACCTCCTCAGAACCAGAACCAGAAACAGAAAGGAGAAGGTCTAGTTTGGCAGATGCCATCAATTGGTTATGGAAGCAGGGCATGGCAACCGAGGAGGAACCAAAGACACTAGAAGATGTCACAGAGGAAACTGATGTTAAAGCTACGAGAGTGGAGGGTTTTGAATCGCATGAAACCACAGAGGAACCTGTTGAAGATCTTGGAGGCCAAGTTCAGGAAAATCTGCCAGTTGAGACCCCTCCAGTTACTTTGACAGAATCAGAAACAGAAAGGAGAAGATCTAGCTTGGCAGATGAAATCAACTGGTTATGGAATCGAACAACACCAACCGAAGAGGAGCCAAAAACACTAGAGGATGTCACAGAGGACCATGAAATCGAAGCTGCAACAACTTGGGAAGTAGACTCACAGGAGTGTACCAAAAAGCCTGTTGAGGATGAAGGAGAACAAGAGGATGCGGAACAAGATGAAACCGAGCCCGATGCTTTAACAGAACCAGACACCTCGTCTCCTGGTAACAGAACAGCAGACAGAATCACATCTTTACCTGATTATGAACGTCGGCAGAGTGAGGCAGCAAGCGCCTCTGAGGAAACTATAGAGGAACCCGCTCAGGAAAATATTCATGAAGATGAGGGTGAGACGATGCCACATGGAAAAGTTCAAAAAGAAAGGCGAGCTTCTGAACCGGCAACCTCTCCACGGAGCACAGATATCACGAAAACCGAAAGGCGTAGGTCGAGCGTAGGCCAGGCCCTGAGAAAGGTATGGAGCCCCAAACAATTTCACATTAACCAGTTAGAGGAAGACTCTGCCACAACCTTTGCTCAATCAGGTGGACGTCCTGAAAGCGCAGACATTGAAGAAGTATCGGAGATTGACGCTGAAGAATCACTTACGATGAGTTCTACGGCAGAAAGTACTGAAGGAATTCGACCTACAATTATATCCGCTACACAACCACTACATGAAGATGTCTTGTTAACCGTCAACCACTTTGACGATGAAATCCACAGGACATCTAGTCGTGGAATTTTGGAAGAAATATCTAAGTATCAGCCGCCCTTGGTTGATGCAGTCGTAAAGCCAAGTGCCAAATTTCAAGATGATGTGGAGAACATAAGCATTGAAAAAGCAGACTTACATGAGATCACAATACAAGCTGTTGAAGGTCTTGGAGCCCAAGCTGAAACTACCTCAGATGATGTGCCACAACCAGAGATAGAAAGGAGGTCTAGTTTGGCAGATGCCGTTAATTGGTTATGGAATCGAGCGACGGCAACCAAGGAGCCAAATACACTAGAAGATGTCACAGAGGAAGATGATACTCAATCCACAAGAGTGGAGGGAATAAACTCGCATGAGACCACAGATGAGCCTGTTGAAGAACTTGGAGATCAAGTACATGAAAGTGTGCCAGTGGAGGCCTCTCCGGATGCTTTGGAAGAACAAGAGACAGAAAGGAGAAGGTCTAGTTTGGCAGATGCCATCAATTGGTTATGGAAGCAGGGCACGACAACCGAGGAAGAGTCAAAGACACTAGAAGATGTCACAGAGGAAGGTCCTGAAACCGTTGCTGCAGCAGTTAAGGAAGTAGAGTCAACTGATGCCACCCAAGAACATGTTGAAGATATGGAACCACGAGTAGGGGAAGTTATACCAGCTGAAACATCTTTTGAATCACATGATTTTCCAGAACCAGAAAAGTCGTTCTCTAGTGTCAGCACAACAGAGAGAATCACATCCTTACCTGATCATGACCATCAGCAGCGTAAGATAGCTGGAGGTTTGAACATCATGCAAGAGCCGCCTAAAGGAGATGTCAAGGAAGAGGATAGTGAGACGCATTCAGAAGGAAAAACTGCAAAGGGAAGGCGAGCTTCTGAACCAGCAACAACTTTAGGGAGTGCTGATATCACGAAGAATAAAAGACGAAGGTCGAGTGTAGGTCAAACCCTGAGAAAGTTATGGAATCCCAAGAAATTCCAAATTAGTCAATTAGAAGAAGACTTTACTACGACCAGTGTTCAAGCAGGTCAAAGTTCCGAAAGCGTTGAGAATGAGCCACATGATTCTGAAATGCACATTGGATTGGTAAAGGAGTCAACAACAGGCGTGTTAGTGGGAGAGTCTTTTACAGAACCATCCCAAGAGGACACTACGCTGACTACGAGGCAGGCTGGAGATGTTACTGACATGATATACAGCAGAGGTATCGTGAAAGACATTCCTGAAGGCAGGCCAACCTCTGATGTTGTCGCAAAACCAAGTGTCACATTCCTAGACTATGAACTGGAAAATACAAGTATTGGAAAAGTAAAATCACCCGAGACTACAGTACAACCTGTTGGAGCGGAAGCAGAAGTACAGGGAGGTGCAGAAGCCGAGACCACTTCAGTTGCTTGGCGAGAATCAGAGACGGAAAGGCAGAATGTAGTAAAAGCAGATTCATCCGATACCACAACAGAACCGCTTAAAGCAGAAACAAAACTACAGAATAGTGTACAAGATGAGACCACTCCAGATGGTTTGACAGAACCAGAAACTGAAAGGAGAAGGTCTAGTTTGGCAGATGCCATCAACTGGTTATGGAAGCAGGGTACGGCAACCGAGGAGGAACCAAAGACACTAGAAGATGTCAAAGAGGAAGATCCTGAAAACAATGCTGCAGCAGTTGGGGAAGGAGAGTCAGCTGAGACCACCCAAGAACCTGCTGAGGATGAAGAACAAGTACAGGAAAGTGTACAAGATGAGACCACCCCAAATGCTTTGACAGGACCAGTAGCGTCGCCTTCTATCCACGGCACAGCAGACAGTGTCACATCTTCACGTGATCATGACGCAGAAGTTTCTGAGAACATCATCCAGGAGCTGGCTCAAGATGATATCCATGAACAGGATGTTGAGACGCTGTCACAAGCAACACTTACAAAGGGAAGGCGAGCGTCTGAACCAGCAACATCTTCACAGAGCGCAGATATCACGAAAACCAAAAGACGAAGGTCAAGTGTAGGTCAGACCCTGAGAAAGTTATGGAACCCCAAGAAGTTTCAAATTGATAGTCAGTTGGAGGAGGACTCTGCAATGAGGAGTGTCCAACCAGTTGAACGTTCCGAAACCGTAGATAATGAGCCACACGATTCTGAATCGACAAAGGAGTCAACAGTAGACATGATAGAGTCCAACGTATCTGAGACAAAGATCGAATCGAGGAGGATCTCAACAGATGGCCAAATTGCTTGGCGCCCATCGTCAGGTGATACAAGGCATGCTAGTGAAAGAACAACGAATTCTGTAATTGCAGATGTTGAGAGCCAAGGTTCATTCTCTGAGAAAGACTCAAACACCGACATGTTGCACGAGGAAGCGAGTGAGAACAGTAATCAAATAGAAGAGGATAGCGTTGTCCACAGCCAAGAGGACACTGAAACAGCACAGAACGTATCTGACGATGATCCCCAACCAGAACCAAGAGGTAACGAAGACAATAATGACGAAGGATAAACAATCAGGGAAATGCTTAAACTGTTGTATCATCTTACAAACTTTACCAAAGAAAGAATACTGTTCTTACTTATGATATAAACTAGTGGATGCGACGTAAATATACGGAGAATTTGACCCCAATAGATGAAATGGATCAGTCTGTACTGTGTGTGCATGCCATCTATATTCAGGTGAGAGCCTTAAGGTGCGGAAATACGCGCAACAAAATAGTGCAACTTGTCGCACAACATTGTTGCTTTGCAACTTGAAACGCAACAATGCGTATTTCCGCACCTTTAGGGACGTTTGAAACGGTCAGCACTTAACGACGTTGTATTGTCTTATGGGACAATAGAACGAGGAGCATCACAAAAGATGTATGCCTCGTTCTATTGGTTCATTAGAGAACGTCTTTTTCGCCGTGTTGGCTGTTTCAAACGTCGTTCTTTTTATGACCCGAGTGCAGTATTCTGTGACGTCATTAGGTGCGGTACACGAACAGTTCGACACATGAAACGGGCTTCAACGCCTTCTGGCCAAAAGCAAGTCGTCAACATCGTGTCAAATGAGTTGTTAACGAAATTTCATCACTGCGTAAGAAACACTCATAAATCTTGCCATGGGATTATTTAGAACGAAAGAAAGTGACATGTCGATCAAAATCACGTTCATGCCAGTATCGATCATGGATATTTTATTAAATTTACTTTTGTTTTCTTTTTATATTCCCAACGCGTCATGACGAACAATGATTCCAGGACTATTTTACAGATTTTTCTGGGGTTTTATGTTATGGACTATATTTACATAGCAACCAATTCCACGGGACTACTTGGCTAAAACAAAGAGATCTTGGAGAGAGATAGGTTTCCACGACCCTTGAGTTTGTACGAACACCACTCCTTGGTCGATATAAATGGTTGTCTTGCCCAGGGTGTAAAGCGTTTTGCCTTCATAGCGACGATTAGAAACTGGTAGAAAAACTATGTTGCTGTCCTCCGCCTAGAAATGCACCGCAAAGTAAGAAAAGTCACGAAACAACGCTACGTCACGCACAGTACGAGACTAGCGTGACTGCAAAACGACCGTCACGGACTTGGTTACCGTTACTGCCACAGTATGGCATGTTTGTACTGTCTAATATAGCGTATCAAATAATAGAATGTCACTGGTCTTACCATTTTATGAATGAGATCTTTGAAATTTGTAGGTACGTTTTGATTGGCTGCTTGTAGTCGCGCTGCTTCAGCCTAAAACAGCGATTACAGTGTATCAGGACCCTTTATGGACAGAACGATTAGTGAAAACGGGGAGAGGGAGGAAGGGAGGAAAGGAGAAGGAAGAAGAGGGCAGTGCAGAAAAAACGATAGATAAGTAAAACGAATAACTTAGAGAAATAGAGAATCTCCAGGCATTTCTCCGGGATTTCTCCTTGGTACTTACTCTGGACCTTTCCAAAGCTGCTGTAGCTGCTGCAGCCTCTGCTTCCTTTCTGTAATACCATAACATTGTCAAAACATTACATCCTGTTTGGTTACATACATTATTACAATAGACCTCATCGGCTTGGACGTAATGTTTCAGACCACGTGTCATTCCCTAGAGAACAGGATTCTTTGTTTGAAGCGCATCCATATTCATGTGTCTCATGCACAACCGTTTAAGAAAGAAATGATACTCTAGGGAATGACACGTGGTCTGAAATGGGGAAACATTGTAACGCCACTGAAAAGGTCTATTGCCGGTCATTCTTTACCTTCTTTCGATGCTTGTGAGATAAGCGATATGCTCCTTTGCTCCGGGTTGCAAGTACTCCCCTGGTGATGATACGGCTTGATTCATCACGTCCAGCGCCCGATTGAACTGAGCTGAAAACAACAGCACAAACGAAACTAGTTGAAATATTTTCAAGATAGTGTCTTATTCATTTTGTGTCTATTTGCATCTCATCTGTGAAACTTGAAGGTGCTTGTAAAGTTAGCCATTTCAAGATGAAAAGGCGCCCTCGAGTTGGCCATCCAGTACATTTTAGGACAGCTTTAGGTAACACATTTCCAAGATAGCATTGGCTTTGTCCCCCTTAACATTCCCATAGTGCACTGCTACAGAAATCTGACCCAGTTTATCCCACAACCTTAGAATGGCTAATCTGGTAACCAAACTTCCAAACTCAATGAAATGAAATTTGGGTTAAAATATCGTACTAACGAGTTGTGTTGCATTACCACTTTATCTCATAAGCCTTTATCGAGAGAAATTCTCCTTCAAGGTATCTACTAACCTTTGATGGACTGGTTATTCAGAAGCTCGTCGGAAAACATTGTCTTCCATCCTTTGTACCTTTGAGGACGAAGAATGTAATTATGAAGGTGATTCTCAACCCCCTTCCACGACAATCCCAATACGTTCAAATTAGTCCAGATAAATTTATGCTCGTAAGAGTGGCTCTTTACTTACCATTTTGTGATTTCATCGTAGTTTGGATTACTTGCCAGCCAGTTTCGCAAAACCTAGGGGGGGAAATCATGTATAAATGTCAAGTAATGCATCAGATCTTTAGTTAGTTGATCATACTGTAATTACGATGAACTTACCTGGAACCACTTGGGGAAGAAATGCTTCTCCAGCAGACTGACAAAATGTTGTAATGGAATGACGTCTTTCCATGTCATTACCCAGTGAAATGGCTCTGGAAAAAGAAATTGGTGCAGATTTTGTTGAACAGGTGCAGTATTTTTGCCACAAGCAATTAATGGTTGATGCAGGTTGGGGCAACTTCGTCTTCTTGTCCATGGCTGAACCTCAACCTTTCAAGATCAACTCCTGATCACCTACTGACAGACTATTAACAATACTAATAACCTGTCAACAGCCTATTACTCTTAAAACATGTACGTACTCTTGATCTCAGAAT
>WUCR03024623.1:0-12707 GCA_009858155.3 Phymanthus crucifer
CTTTTACGCACAAACCTAACGATATTTACAAGTGGAAACCGGTTTCGATCTATCCTCTTCAGTCCACTTACAAATTCACTTTCTGTCTAACGGCTAGTGATATTTTTAAAAGAGCATGCATATCATGAACATGGCCTATTCATAAATGGCATGCACCATTTCTTAGATGTCAAATGATTTTGAATGGCAATACAAAACTCTTATCAAGCAGCTGCAAGGTTTGCCTCATAAGGTATGGACCAAGTTTTTTCCCCACTGAAGTTTGGCCCAAGCACCCAGTGTGAGGGCCATAAAAAATGTGGAAGAAAGAAGGATCTATAGCTTAAGGCATTATAACCAAGCATTAGGGAACATCTAGGGGGCTAAGATGGTTTTCTATTTTTCCCTTTTCATTTTTGAAGTCCCCTGATGATATAAGGATAATCCCCTCAAGAGATGTAAAGTTTATCAAAATGTAAAATGTATCATAACCCCCCTCCCATCCATGGCATGACCTGACCCACCTGGAAAATTTTCATTACCCCCCCCCTTAAATCATACAAGGGAAAATAATGACCCCCTTAAAATCATCAAATCATGATCTTTCATGAAAATGAAAGTCAACAGCTTAGTGAGAGGTTTGTGGCTCTTATCCATATATTGGTTAAGAAATAACTACAACAGCACCAAGCAAAGGCCCAGAGCACTCCTGCTTTTGTTGCGTATGGTGGCCATGTTAGCAGCACAGTGCTTCTTCTTACGGTTATTTTGTGTTCTGAGCATTTCTTTGATGCTGTATCACACACACAACATACATCTCTAATTCACTTTCAAAAACTCATTAATAATTCATAAGCCTTTGGTCCAATTGGAGATGATGCCATACACGTCACGTGCATGGACCTTTATACTTGATAAAGCCTCTTGTCATAAGTTCACTTGGATACTGATGAGGAAGACTTCATCAGAGATGAAGGCACATCCCCATTTAGATGGAGCTTGCAGCTACATCAAGGTCACAGAACACCCTAACATATTCCGATTGGCATGCCCTACTAGACATTGGAATGGAATATTAGACATGGGGACATGGGAGTTTATTTTAGAGCTGATTGTGCATGCCTGTGATGTCAAATTTCTATCGAAGTATAAAAGTCCATGCTTCGTGCCATGTATGGCGTCTCCAGTTGGACCAAAATCTTATAAATTATAAATGAATTTTTGAAGTAGTTTGATAAATTCGCAGATCGTGTTTTATCAGGTCTAAAAACACTCGGCTACTGATAAAACACTCCTGCTCGTTTATTTAACACTACATAAAAGTGAGTCAACTGTGCAAATACAAGAAGACCTGTGTCAGAACAGTCAAATACAAAACAACAAGTTAGTGTAGTTATTCTAAATATTGAGGAATTCCAATGTGATGATGAACTCCCTGTGACCTTTAGATAACTTTTAACAAACACAGTCCACATATTTTTTAAATTTGTCTTGACCCTTGAAATAGCCTGAGTGATACATGCTCATGAGCAAGTGGTTTCACACATTCCTCTCTCAACCTATTTACATTCATCTTCATTTAATTATGTAATTACTGACAATATATTATATTTATGTAAGAGTGATTTATACTAAATCATCCCCATTAATTAATATTGATCCACTTGATGCAAGCAAATTATCACACGCAGTGATAGAATTCTCTAATTTCATCTGATACAGATAACTTTGAGGTTCCTTAAATAAACTAATATGTACTGTAAGCAATATGCTTGATTTATATTCATTAAAATATCTTCATATGCTATCATTATTTTTCATATAAAAACTATTTAATATATAATTCAAATGTACCAATAAAAGATAAAACATTCTAGAAATATATGTGCAACTTTGAAAAAGATATTTGGAAAAAATTGATGTATCTTAATATCTACATTTTTTATTTTTCATTTTAAAAAAAAGATGAAAAATTATGGTAATAAATAAGTATATTAAATATATTAATTATAAGTATATTAATCCTACAGAGCAAAAATCTTCATTCCCCTCCCCCTCTTGCACAACTCATTGCTACTCTGATAATCAGTAAGAATGTTATCATGCAAAATTAATGCATAAAGTGCACAAACAACTGACAAACATAATGACCTGTATGAGTATGAAAAACATTTAATACTAAAATATAATCATCTAGTAATAAAATTACTTAGAGACAAATAGTCTGCAATTCTACAAATTTGTAAAAAAATTTACTGGATAAAATATAGTGTCATAATATGTGATCCAAACATTTGAATGTATAAAAATTCTATATGACCACCAGTCTGATATAAATTATATTGTAAAACCCCATATCTATAATAACCCCTTCCCCCACATCTCACATAAGACTTTTAGCAGCTGTTTACCAAATAAACAAATATTGTGTGGTATGAAAAGCACCCACTTCAACCTAGCTTAGTAAAATATATTTGTCATAATTATTGTCTTTTATATAACTGCAGTATGGCCACTCCCTCTCATTAATGTCTCTGCTTGTCAAATAAAACAATCATGTACTCACAGGTATAGGAGCACTGCTGTCAATTCAACTACATTAAAATATATTATATTGGTCATTATCTATAAATAATATGTCGCTTTTTCTCCAAATTTCTCAAGACAAAAATTGTACATTTAGCTGCTTATCAATAAAAAAATATAGAAATGCACAAAGTATGAGAAACTGCCACTTTGACCCAACCAAAATCCCTGGTTATTATCCATTCAACCCCCACTTCCCAAAATCTGTAATATTAACATACCATATTTAGAATTAAAGCTGCTTATAAAAGAAGTACCAGTAATGCACAGATAGTAAAGCTTTCTTTCGTTTTAACCCCATCAACATCATTATCATCAACAACAAAATTCTGGCAAAATAGACAAGATGTGCAGTTTTGAAAATAAAATTAAATTTTTGTCATCAAATTACCTATTTCAGAAACTGTATAATTAATGACAAATTGAGTTTTGAGAGGTAGTCGATGTACAAAGTTAATTGACAATGTATTCCTCATTCCTTCCCATTGTCAGTTAATATAATATATCATTCCCTCCCATGACTTGACAATACTAGAGACCTGTAGTTAATCAACTTGGAAATTCCAGTTAAAATAAAGTTCATTAATGTATGTGCGTTGCACGTATCAAGTGACCCTCATAACCACATAATGATACAGGTTGAAGTCCCTTCTTATGCCAGATAATCTGGCTTGAATTTAATCATGGACACATCCTGGCATTTTTGGCCAGAAGCACTTAGATTTACCCACTTGTTCTTTATACGAAAAGGGGGGTGTTGTGATAAGACAATTTTGCAGTTGATACCCCAAAGTTCGCAAGTTCCAAGATACCAGCAATAATTGAAAATGATGAAAGGCATGTTAGAACACTTTTCATGTTTCTGCCACCCTTGGTCATTAAAGACACAACTCACACAGGCTAAGTGTATGAATCCCAGAAAGGATTGCAAAATTATGACAAACAGACCAAACAAGCATGCCCTGCTGTGTTTGAGGTTCCATGGAAGACAGGAGCAAGAAATGTGTTCTGGTTATTTTGTGATAGGTTTGGTAAGCACAAGAAAAGATTCTAACCCTAACCCACAACTTTATCATATTATTATAAAATGCTTTGCACCAGCGCTCAGGATAATGTGTTTGGAAAACACAGTCAGTATGACCCACCTCCTCCCCGGTTCAACTGTTAATGAGAAGAAAAGTAAATCCAATTTCAGAATAAAGTTTATGTTTTGGTATTATATTGCTAATAAAGTGATACATTTCTAGTTTTAATGAACACAAGGGACCTCTACAATTAACCTCTCAAAACAACTACAATCTTAACTTACACATTATACTGTATCAATATATGAATAATCATATTAACCTTGAAAGTCCACTGATCTCCATGTGATACTTGCTCCGGACAGTTTGTATCATGTTGGTTAGAAGTCCCATATAGTCCTTGTAGAAGAATGATCCTCATCCAGTGAATAATTGCATCCATCCATTGATAAATCCACATTTTCATGATTGATTGTAACTTCCATTTGTAAACCATGTGATGTTTTATCCTTCCCTTTCCAATGTTCTTTTTTCTTCCTTCCATCCATTTTTCAAGGTTTCATTAATGGGTTATATGTCGTTTTTGCTCCATGCAACTTTTAATTATGGTTGCAGGTATACAAAGTTGTTTCTTGTTATTATAAGTAATCTATACTAGTTGCATTGTCTTAAAGTTTTAAGCTGCTTACCGGTATGCAAAAGTGATGGAATTGAGCAGAAGAAAATGAACAAAATATAAAACTCACAAGTTACTGACAGTCAAATGACAACTCTTCCAACAAGGCATGGGAGCGTAGCAGCAAAATAATGTGCATGATAAGGATGGTTGATAAAAAGGACCTATTAATTTTGGTATGAACTGAATTGATTGAAAATTTTTAATTTTTCCCTATGGAAAGTATGAAAGCTTTTAGCTCTTTTTATGTCTTTACTGGAAAGTGCTTAATGGGGAATATCATTTACAGGCAGATTAAATGAGTTTTCAACTTCTAACCATCAATCAGACCATTCCAATGTATTCTAAAAAAATTTAACTGATGGAAGTCTATAGACTGAATCAAAAACCAAGGCTGAATTTGGATAACTGCTTGTAACTGACTTAGTTCTGTGTGAAAAACCCTTTTGTTAAAAGGCATGGATGTGTGGCTGGTCGATCCACTGCAAGCAATTTTGATTTCAATTCAGCAATGTTTCTCAATTCAATCTATTGACCATATATTTTTATATTGCCAAGCCAAAACCATCACAGGGTTTAAATTTGTAGCCAGAGCTCAATTGCACAGCATATATTATGAACCAGGTCTTATTCACCCTAGCCTGCATTGCTTGGTGATCTAAAGGTTTGCTGTAAATCATCAGATAAGCAATGTAGGCAAATTCAATCCATAAAATTTTGTGGACATAGTTTACTAATGTGATAAGGATACAGAGTAACCCTTGCATAACCTTAACCCTGATCCTGAAATACATGAATCTGTTACTTCACTCTTCCCAGACTAATTTCTGCACTTTCTCTGGAATCATGGCTTTTGCCAATTGTTGCAAGCAAGATGCAATATATCTTTTAGCCTCAATCAGGTGTGAGAAAAACATTGAAAGATGAACCACACCATGATTACATTATTTAATCTTTTTTAACAAAAACGAGTTGCTTAGTTTTGCATTTCTGAAAATTTCTTAGTTCCCTAATCAAGGTTTGTTCTGATGCTGCTTGGGTTCCAAGAACCACAATATGAGACAGATCTTTATAAGAGTCATAAAACAATGGCTAACAGTATTTCAGTAGACCTTTCCCATGTTTGCTAGTAGTATGATCCTGAAACAATGGTTACATCTCAAGGTCAGCCTTTTATAAACAAACGAATCAAATTCAGTCTCAATTTGTAATGATTTCTGCAGCACTCGGACTATGTACAGTGTGACCACATTTAATACTATTTACTTCTATGCATGGGGATTTTGCTGCTAAACGAACTTTCACATGCCATATTGGGTAAAACCAGCCAAAATGAGTACAAAATCCCGTTGTGTAAAGAAGCAAACTAACCAAACACTTTAAAAGTGGTCATACTTTTGAGCATTGCTCTGTAAGCAAATTTCAGAAAGTTGAACATTATATTGACATAGAACCAAAGTCCAGTACCAACTGTCAGATGGCTGTTAGATTATACACAATGGCAGGGCAAGTAAAAGACAGTTCTCTTTAAACTATAAAGAATGGAAAATTCTTTACCACTTCAAAGTTGCTATGGTAACTGGTCATGATTTCCACAACATGAGAAAATAAACCAAAAATGCCATTTTGATATCCATGTTAGAATAATTTAGAAAAAACTAAAACATGTATAATATATAAGTAGCCTATACTAATGCTCTTCTATGATGAATTTCTTAATAAATAATAAAAAATCTATTACCAAATTTGTTAATATTCTGATTCTTTCTTGACAGCGATTCTTTATACTTTTCAATCTTTGTTGCACTCAATTCTAGCTTGGTCTTTCCTCTTTGAAAATATTTAATTCAGAGTGCTTTTGAATTAGATTATTTAGCCTCTAAGTTTTGCAAATAGAGCAAACCATTACCTCATAAAATTGGATATACTTAGCCCCAACAACTCCCATCCTACACATAGTTTAACTTTGCTCACAGACTTTGAAATCAACATTCTTATCCTTCCTCTTGCTAGTGACAGTATAGGCTTCAGTGTTAAAAATACATGGCTGACAAAGATCAATGAAAATTTGGAGTACTGTAGTAGACAGTACTTTGGTGTCTGTATCCTGCATTAATAGGCACAATATTGAAACATGGCATGACAATAGTAAGTGGCTCATATATGTTGATAGGAGATTGGTTACAAGTGGCTAATGAAATCCCTGGGCTAATATGCTGCCACCTTGTCAGTTAGGGATTTAGAGCTGTCAAAAACAACTAATAATTGGTAGATTGAGGCTGCATAACACGTACCGGCATTTCAGTTGCATTGCTCATAACCAAAACAAAGGCTATGGGTATAGTACTTTTTGTTTGAGAACTGAGAAAACGTGCTTGATGTGCTGCATGCAGTTGTTTTACTTAGGACTTAGGGATTGGCAAAACATAATGAAAGTGTTGAGAGGCCCTATGCTACTTTTTACAACACTCCTCTCTTAGCTTGTTCTGCCAGCCCTAGCCTTACATGCTTTAAAACTGTACACAGCATACCACACATGAATTTTCAATTTCTTTCATTTAACATGTTAATCATGACTAATTTCTTAGGTGATTCCCAGGGATAAATAAGCTATGAATTATATTATAGATCAAAGGCTGACAGGTTTGTTCAAAATTGCCTTTTGTACCTGGAGAATGTTTGTTTTGATTTTCACGACAAAGCAGTTTCAAGAAAGAAAGACATTTCCCATGCCTTGTTGGAAGATGAAAAAATTAATATTTCTACAACATAAACAACAGCAAAAACAGAAAATGAAAGAAGACATAAAACAAACAGCGCACATAGCATGTACATGAAAGACACACACACTCCATACATCTAAAATAAAAACTTATATGTCAAGATATGAAACGTGTTGAAAAACTTAATTACTTGTATGAGTAGAATATCTTCTTGAGTATCCTGAGTAGTAGAAGATGAGAAGAAGTGTTGGATCCAAAGTCTTCCAAGAGACACAGACCGTCGTTTGAGGCTTCAAAGAAAATCTACAGTGACTTGTGAGTCATCCACCACAGTTCTAGAAATTAGAAGTTGATAACATGCTATATTTAATAGGTAAGTGATAAGAGACATTGAGAGTTGATAGTTTGCATCTTGCTGCTGTGTGGAGCACACATCAAAAAAAAAACAACGCAGAGTAATGGTGGTAAAAAAATTTAAAAAAACTCTCATAACTTCAATTCCACTTTTTCTAGGTAATCATCCTAAAGTTTTGGGCAAAAACATACCTGTGAAACTTGCGGCGACAGGCCAATGCATGCTCATTTTTTTCAAAAGTCACCAGAGCTTTGTGTTTGGTGGTTGACATTTTGAGTTGCTGAAATAAAAGGCAATCAATCATGAGTGTAATCATCACTTTTAGTAGCAAAATGATCATCCTTCAGCTGTCAGAAAAGGTATTGATTACTATTTTATGGTGTGTTGACACATGTTGGCCACCTAACTACAGTACCACTACAAACCTGTATGGGTCCAATGCCAGCCAGAAGTTCCTTGAGTCTGGCAGGAGTGATAAGATCAGGCAAGGAACCAATGACAACCCGATTGGTTGGCTTTCCTCCACTGGATCCCTTGGTGACAACAACACGACTGGCTTTGGTATCAGTTGCAGAGGAAGATGACTTGCTTTTGCTTTCTGATGGTCCAACCACAATTCTCTGTGGACATCAATCAATCAAATCAATCGATCATTTGACTTAATTCAAGTATTTGCTATATAGAGAACATAGAGGGAAAACAATTTTAAAAACAACAGGCAAGCAAGAACAAGGAAAAAAGAAAACAGTCTACACACCTTTGAAGATGATGATTCAGAATGCTTGGACTCCCCACGACCTCTTCTTGATCTATCTTGGTCTCTACCAACATCTCGACTTTCCCGGTTTCTGTCTCGATCTCGATCTCTTTCACGGCTCTTTGCATCCCTCTCTCTTTCTCTATCCCTGTCTCTTTCTCGATCTCTTCTTTGATCCCTTAGCTTATCTCTTTCTCTTTCTCTTTCTCGTTCTCTTTCTCTTTCACGTTCTCTTTCTCTTTCTTTGTCCCGTTCTCTTTCCCTATCTCTAAAATCTCTGTCATGTGGTGGGTTGCGATCTCTAGGTCTATCCCTTTCAATTCTGGTAGGTCTTTCCCTTGGTCGTATATCTCTTGGGTGTTCTCTATCACGCAGTGGTCGGGCTCTTCCTCTATCATATCCTCTGGTTGGCCTGTCAGTTCGGTCATAACGAGATCTCATAGGCCTGGTGTATCTTGGAGGAGATCCTGACAGTGACCTGGAGAAGGATCTGGACCTTGATGATCGAACACTAAAATTATAAGACAAAACTTTGTTCAATGATTTGTCATGCAGTTAGGCTTTACATGAGGCAAACACTAACTTCTTACCAAATTAAAACAAATTGTCATGTAGTGAAAGCTAAATCATCAATCTTAAAACCATAAGGTGTTATGAGTAGCAGCCCTAGAAGTATAATCAAGTTTGTTTTATGTCTTGATTTTATACATTTGGTGATTTGGCATTTGTGAATTGATCCTTTGGCAACTTCACAGAATATTGCTGCCGGATACCCCCCACAGAGAATTTTTCCCTCCCCTACCCTGGAAATTCCATATTTTATATACAGATTTATCCAAATATAACCCCCCACCCCTTGCAAATTCCAAAATCCTCTGTTGGTGGGGTATGGATAATTTCTGGAACTACACATTATGGATTATGCAGTTTTTAGCTCTCAGAGGGCCAAAGGGTTATCAGCATAAGCTATCATAATAGTCACCCTCTTTAAATAAAGTCTATTCATTTATTATCAAACATTCATTCAAGTTTCCAAACAAAGCCTTTTGTCCTCTTCATGACATCTCCTGGATATCAACTACCCTTTTGCACATCCCAAATTCACAGCACATTACTGACCTTGAAGGAGAAAGAGACAATGATCTTGACCTTGACCAGGATCTGGCAGGCGACTTGGAGTACGATCTTGATGGTGAACGAGAATAGGATCTTGAACCACTACTGAGGTCACTGCCAACACTTTCTTCATCTGTGTAACGGTGCTTTTTCCTGGTGCGACGCTATGAAAACAATCAATGACATTATCATTGGATATTCCTTTACTATCAACCAATATTGCTACAAGACATCCGACAAAATTAACCAGTTAAAAACCTTGCCAGTATCCAGTGTAAATGAGGGGGGTCGGTTCCTACCGTTAGAATGATGAAGCTTCTGATTTGTTGAAATAATGAAACAAAAAGTGAGTAGAGGAGACAATGTGTTTTGTTCTACCTTACCTTTGTTTCATCGCCCTTTGTATGTTGAACAAATCAGAAGCTTTGTTCAAATTACTCCTGGATTTAACCCAAATGGGGCATAAACCAGCACAGCTGTTAAAAGATGCTAACATATAATTTATACTTACTGGAGTATCTGCTCTGCTTCTTTCCGTTTCCATATTATAAGCAGCAGCTGCAGCATAAGCATCCCTCTGTTGCAACAACTGCTGCCAATTTGCACCATACATTGCATAATCAAATGGGAATTGTTGTGGGAATGGGTATTGTTGTCGCTGTGCTGCAGCTACTGCTGCTGCTGCTGCTGCTACTGCACGTGGAGGTGCATTGGGCTGCCCAAATCCTGCTGGCATGTGCCCATGCATTGGAGTGGGCTGATCAACATTTGGGACAATCACTCTATTCCCTAAAACAAGGCGATCAGCTTCACTGAATGGTGGTTGCAGTTCTCTCTGAGGTGGCATTCCCGGTTGACCCTGCTGCATGTGTGGTGGAAGGTTGCTGGCATTTTCTTGGGGATGCATTCCTGGCAAACCTTGGTGTGTCTGAGGGCGTGGTGGGCTAAGTGGTCTTCCACCTGGAGCAGGGCCACCTCTCGGCCCCTGCTGCATGCCCTGAGGGCCACCATGATGAGGTGGCCCCATGTTTGGTCCATCAGGGTGCTGGCCTCGGAATTGAGGCCCCTGCGGCATTCTTGGACCATGGTCCATTCTTGGAGGTCCATCATGAGGGCCATCTCTTGGTCCAGGAGGGCCAATGTTTTGCACTGGTCTTGGATCAGGGTTCATAGGTCTCATTGGTTCCATTCTTTGTGGACCACCCCTCATGTTTGGCCCTGGGGACTCACCCATGTGTTGTGGCCCATGCATTGGAGGGCCAGGTGGCAATGGCTCTGGACCCTGGTTAGGGTGAGGATGAGGATGCATCATCCTAGGCCCAGGCCCAACAGGTCCTGGATGCATTGGAGGGCCTGGACGTCCTCCAGGGGGACCTATAGTTGTAAATATTACAAAGAAAAGTCAGCAAAAGAATACATCAATATAGCAGACGCAGTTTTGCAGGCTTAGCTTCAATTACATGTAAATGATGGGTAAGTACATGTAATACTAGAGAATTTGTGGATCCTGGTGAAAAACTGATCTTTATAGGGCATATAGTTCATGGATCCAGTAGGGTCCTGTTCAGGATCTTTTAGAAGGATCCCACAACATTTTGAGAGGATCCCAGTCCTTACTACTGTAGGAACCTATATACTTGATCAAGGTTGGGTTGCATCTTGGAAAGGATGCTTAGGAACCTAGTCCTAATTGAAAGTAATTTGCATTGCTCAATGTTGGCACGATTAAGGCTTACCCTGCATGAACATCTGCTATACATTTTAAGTCAATATACAGTAATCATAAACAACTGAACTACTAACCTTCAGGCATGCCTCGTCCTGGTTTGAAGTGTGGGTTGATGTGAATGTTCTTTCCCTGTGGAGGCTCTAAAGAGTCATCAAAACAAATTTTTTTGTTAGTTTGTCTAGCCAGCCTATTCAGGTTTCTCAATAAAATTCCAAGTAAGTAGCACAATATTTGAAATGTAGCAAGCACATTTATAAGGCAATGGGCAAATATTTTGCAAACAATTTTAAAAATAACTGGCAATAAACTAACTGAGAATTCACAGGCTACCAACTACTATTGAGAACCCTGGGAATTTCAATAATATTTGGAGTAGACAATTGAAGTACTAAGTAGCTGTCTGTATCCTGCAGTAACAGGAACAATAGGAACATTATGGCATGGTGAAGCTTAAGGTGGATAGTATGTCAATAGTGGACACCAGACTGATTCCAGCTTCTCATGAAATCCCTGCAGCCTATGACAAAGAATAAGAACAACAATTCTGGTAACTTACTCATCTGCATGGGAGGTCCAACAGGCCCACCAGGCATGGGGCCAGCAGGAAAGGGTGCAGGACCATGACGCAGAGGATCTTCTGGTGGATGCATCATTCTTGGTGGTAACCCAGGATGATCAAACCTTGGACCATGCATTCCTGGATGTCCTGGATGTCCAGGATGTCCAGGGTGTCCTGGGTGTCCAGGGTGCCCTGGATGTCCAGGCCTCATCATGGGTCCTCTGGGTGGCTCCATACGCATTGGTCCACCAAATCTAATCAGTAAACAAGAACATTACTACTATTATCACACTTTTGGTATTAATGGGTCTTTCATCAGTCACTGGCCAAATGGTTTTCTTTTCTCCTAGTATGCAAATGGAATGTGTTTCTACCTTGGCATGTCAGGCATTCCTCTTCCTCTACCCCGACCAAAGCCAATAAAGTCCTTCTTGTTTCTCATATCTTGTCTCCTGTTATCATTTCTTTTAAAATCTGGCTTCCCTGAAAAAATGCAACACAAAGAAGGTGTGAGGAGGTAGGTAGAGCCTCCTTAACCCATTCACTCCAAGGAGTTTTTCAGTCATTTCTGGACCTAAACATTCCGTAAGCCCTAGCAAAACCATTATTTGGAAATTAAATTGACAGCGTTTTATGTAGATAAGAGACTGAGTTCACTGATGACATGTTCCATATCCCAGATGAGCTGTTGTTCTTGAAAATCAGTAATTTTTGGTTTTCCAAAATTATTTAAAGGTTTTTTCGATTCTAATCTTGGACTATTGTTGAGATTTTTCAATTTTAAAAGCTGTTCTGTTTCCTAGTGAAGACTTAAGACGGGTAATTAGGTCAACTTGATCAAAACTGTTGAAGCTGGATTTTTTTAGTTCAGGTGTGTTGTTAATGTCACCTTTTGGCACTCTTGGGAGTGAAAGGGTTAACTTAGTGTCTTAGTTTACCTTGCTCTGGTCTTTTAGGTTTCTCCATTTTAGGTCTTTCTGATGGGAACCTCTCTCTCTTTGACTTTTCACCTTCACTATCACTGTCATCCTTTTTGGGCACTTCTGTTTTTGTATGAATATAGGAGATACAAAATAAACAAAACAGTTCCATTTACAGTGGATAACGCAGTAATTCAACTGAGACAATCATGGTTCTCTTTCAACATCTAGTTGATTAGAGACAGGGCCTCAGTAATATAGTTATAAAATAAAATAAACCAA
>WUCR03024624.1:0-10680 GCA_009858155.3 Phymanthus crucifer
TCACCAAAGCTTAGTACCATTGGAAAAGGAAAACTTGCTTCCAAGACTCAAGTCAGAGCCACACCTAGATCTAAAGGTCGCTTCCATTGAGATATCATGAGAATGCAGAATAAACCTACAAGAAGATGCATGAATGAAACAATCATTTTTCTTGTGCTAAGTATTTTTCTATTATGCACTAAATAATTCGCCATTGCTAAAACAATGGACAGACATCAACAGAGCCACAGCTTCTCTAGTTTTGCTCTCAGCTGACTTGATGTCACTACACAATGCTTTCTACCCTGACCCACTACTCAGGAAAGAAAGGATCGATTGTGTGACAAAATGGAGAGCAGCTGCAAGAGAAAAACTACATTTTCTGCTTGTACTTTTTGGGTGACTGACTACTTTGGCTAAATAAACCATCAATTTTCTTGATTAGCCTCCTTCGCAGCCGTTCTCAGGGTCGTAGAGAGAAATGTAGCATGACCATCCTAAGAACAGCTGTGAAGGAGGCAGTAGTTCTTGATGGCAAAAAAGGAAAACTTCAACAAAAAGAAATTTTGGGGATATTATTTTATTAAAAGATCTCTGGATTCAAGGTTACTTACACTTACAACTCAACTAACAATAGCTGCAAAAAGGTAAAACTCTGGACGAACTTAAGTTTACAAGAAAAGAATTATGAATGCACTGTGACATCTTGATCTTTTCAATGTTTTTTCAAGTTTAAAAAGAACCTCCTAATATTACTAAAAATGAAGAGAACTATGTGCAGAGAAGTTGAGCTAGAAATCTTGAGCTAAGAATAAGAATGAAGGGAGGGAGAGAGAGCAGCACTTCATATGATGGCATCATATATCATCCAGTTGCATTGTTTTACAAGAAATAAGAAACGTGCAAGCTGGTAGAACACTGAAGCAGTGTCAAGATCTAGAAGCAACCAAATATTTCATGCTTCTCCTAACATTCTTCTGGTCTTTTTCCAATCTCTGCTTGATTTATACAGAATGTGTTTTTTATTTAACTCAGGAGATGCACTCTACACAAGGAAGTGTATCACTTCTCCTCCCCCCCCTCCATGAAAAAAATGGCTTCTCCCCTTCCCCCTCCCAAGGGTTAGATCACATCAATAAGGCCTATCCCTCCTCATCAACCTTGGCACTTGTATAGCTACATCAATGTAGTCCCCTATTTGAAACTTCTTAGATTCCAGGGTAACATTGTCGTCTGGTCCTTTTCTTCCTGCTGTAGTTGATCCAATATCCTTCATTATGAATCCTCCACGTCTTTGATCAGGGAAGACTGTTGAGAAGCCAAACACTGTGCCTTTCTGGCGTCCATCTGGATTGACTTCTTTGACAAGGGTCATTAGTTCTTTTAGGGTAGCATCTTTCCTAAAGTTGAACAACAAAGCTTGATGCAAAATTTAAAATTACAGTTGATTATCTGGACATCCTTGGACAAGGTTAAAAAGTCAGGATAATCGAGAGTTCAGATAATTGAGAAAATTTATATTAACAAGGTAGAAAGCATATTGACTGTATAGCTACAAAGTCTAGAATAGCGTAAAAATGTATAAACTGCTGCTGAACAATTTTTCAAAGGGTTTCATTAACTGAATGCCAAGTTGAAAGGATATTCCTAATGTATGACCTTGCAAAAGGTATAGAATATTTATTATTTTCTCCTTCACAAAGGGGTGTAGAATCTTCCAATGGAAGGATCGGGTTCAGGTTGGCAAGGATCTGAGGTAAATTCTACCATTTCACTATGCGACCTACTCTGGATAGAGTTTATATACATGGAAATCAGTAGAGTGGTTCCCTGCTAGCAGTCGAGGCTCCCGCAGGAACGAGAAAGGGAGCCTCTGCTGATCCAGGCCGTTTGCTATGTCACGCATGCGCTAGGTAACTAGGCAACCCCTGTCAAAATTAATTATGTCATGATGACGATATTGGTGTTTAGCATCCCAGGCTCTAAAATTTTTTAAGCGGCTTTCCAAATTTGGTCATGCCTTCTAATGATTTCTGGTCAAAACCGGTTTTAGAACCAGTTTGGTTCATCCACAGTTGTGGACAGCAGTATATCAAAGCAATATGGCCTGGATTGGCAGAGGCTCCCTTTCTCGTTCCTACGGGAGCTTCTGCTAGCAGGGAAGTAGAGTGGTAAAATGTTTACTCAAAATTCTGCCTTGATGGTGTATTTTTGTACCACATGACTAGTTTTGATATGATTGGCTGGGAATGATCGCCTGGTACACTCTACCGATTTCCATAGTATTAATGGCTTACCAGGTATATATCTGTAATTCATTGGATGGAAGGCTGTTTCTTGAATATTCATCAACCCTGATAGACAAGATCAAAGGTAAAGATATTGGGTAAGTTCAAATCAATATTTGGTAAATTATGATTCTCAGATACTCCAAGAGATGACAGCAGGTATATTCATACTTAGAAGGCGAGAAATTATAATAATTGTGGTTAAAGTTTAGACGCTAAAGGCATGACTTGGTCATGAGTCGACCTACCTATGATGGCGACCCTTACTGCAAAATACTCTGAGAAGAAGCGGACAAGTCTGCAAATCAAAACCATAATCAACAAAGACGCAGGCAAAAATGCTAAAACATGAGAAATATTTCACAAAAAGCTTTTTTAAATGACATTGGTAAGCTTGATCTGTGTAGGAATTTTATTCAACCACATGGCAATTTCTTGGCAACACAAAGACGAAGTCTGTGCTGTTTCGACTTCATTCTTACCTTCTCTCTATCAATGGACTTCACATCCTTTGTCTCTTCTTTTTCCCTCTCGTTTCTTCTTGCTCTATCTCTATCCCTAGAGGTAGATCGAGAGCGAGAACGAGCACGGTTTCTGCGATCACGATCCGCCATCTTGATTCTAACAACGCTTCACTTTCCCGTCATGTTACGGACACCAATTTCTGTCCGTTGTAGCCTGGCCTAACCAGGACTTAAGAGATTACTTCCGGTAGCTTTTCAGGGTTACTTCCGGTCAAGGATAGATCATCACTGCAGTGTACCAGAATTTTATTTTATCACCCATTGGAAAAGGGAGTTAACTATCAAATTTGTCACACCAGTAAAACTAAAACTGCAAAATTAGGCCTTTCAAATTCATTGCTGGAGGTTCAAGGAATCTCCCCAATTATATCTGAAGGTATCAAAATAGACTTTTTCGGTGGAGTTACATTTTCCCATTTCAGACCACGTGTCATTCCCTAGAGAATATGATTCTTTGTTTGAATTCATGTGTCTTCTCAGGCACAGCCATTAGACAAAGAAATGATACTCTTGGGAATGACACATTGTCTGAAATGAGAAAACATTGTAATGCCACCAAAAAAAGTCTATTATGGCTCTTGAAAATACAGTTTCCAGTGCCATAGTTTTGAAGGGTAACTGCAAAATATTGATTGCCATTTAAATAGAAAATCATATTGTTTGAAACGTGACTGGACTATAGAATCCACCCCACCCATCTTCATCACACATGGGCAAAAATTGTTATGTTGGATTTCTTGGATAGGGATTTGTTTTTCTCCGAATCCTCTGCTCTTGTATCGCTAAGAATATAGAAACCTGTCACACAGGTTTATAAGAATTCTGATCTTTTAATGTTTCATAATTCATTGCAACTCACTGAGCAGCTTCGCAGCGAGTGCAATTTAACAACCTAGTCTCCTACACAGCTGCTATTAGTGTGGTCACACAAAGCTCTCTCCCCTAAGTAGTGCTACTTAATGAAGGGAGAGAGCGTTGTGTGACCACACTAATAGCGGCTGCGTAGGAAACTAAATTTAACCCTGACATGGAATGATATAGTTTTCAAATGAAATGACATTTATTTACAAGTGCTTCCCTACAAGTAGCAAAAAACATTACAATACAGAAACAATACTAAATGATGGCCAAAGATACTCCTTTTTACTGTTTGCTTCAGTGTCATCAGTACCCTGGGCTCCAAAGATACTGGGTGACACACGAAGAGGCCTTACAGAATGCATTTCAGAGATCATGGACTTCATCTCAAAACAGCGATAATGCCAAAAAAGACCAATATCTGGACTCATATTCAAGGATCTATTTCACATTCAAGAACAAAATTCACCTTCAACATTTGTAAATCAATTATATTCAACAGATATTTTGATGACCTTCAACAGCTTGTCAGATTCACATTCAACATTTGTAAGTTGTCATATTCAACAAATGTTATACATTCACATTCAACAAAAAATTTTGTCAACAAATCCTACAATACATTTTCAAGCTGTCATCGAAGTGCATGAAAATCTTATGGTGGATAACAATAATTTTTTATTGTAAAGAATAATATTCTATAAAATGACAGTGAATGTAACATGATTATAAGCACATGCATACATTGCTTGTGCATAGTACTAGTACTAGTAATAATCAAAATTATTTTGGAGAATTAGATTCTCCAAATTTTCTTTCTATGTACACCAGAAATAGTACCGGTAGTTCAAGTTTCATTTAAAGAATAAAGCAGATTTTAACTCCTAAATTTGCTGTAAAAACTCGAGTTACCAAGACTCTGAATCAGAATGAACAAGAAATCAATCAAGAAAAATGGTGTTTAATGTTGACGGCAGTCTGATCAACTTTGTCGCAACTTGGCAAGTCTTGATGATAGCTCATCCTTTAAAAATTAGAAAAGAAAGTCAAAATATATTCATAAAAATATGAAAGAACCACACTGTGACCACCATTCCTGATGCACCAAGACCCATACCCATACCTAGTTATTCATATTGGGATCATTCAGCAATCAATGTTTTGTAAATGGTGATCAACTTTTAAAGTGCACCTAACCCCTCAGACAACAGTTTCAGTATTGATTCTACATGAAGTAAATAGTTGAATGGTAAAATATTTCTTCATCTCAATGTTGCATTTTTAAGTTATGAAGGTTTATTTCTCCAATATGCTAATGACTGTGACGTCTACCCAGGCTTTCGAGCATATTTGGTTTGCTTATATTGTCAAGTTTTGGCCATTTCGAGACATCAAATTTACAATGTAGACTGTGAGACTAATGACTATTATGATGATACTATTTTAATACTGTTGTATGAGCCAGTGAAAATTTGTATATTTAATGAAGCCTGGGTAGATGTCACAGTCATTAACATATTGGAGAAATAAACCTTCATAACTTAAAAACACAACATTGAGATGAAAAATTGTTTTAACATTCAACTATTCACTTCATGTAGAATCAATACTGAAAGTATTGTCTGAGGGGTTAGGTGCACTTTAAGAAATGCAGACAAAGAAAACATCTGATCACACCTGTTCTGCTGAAGCTGTAGATGCTGTTCCTATTCCTTGCTGTTGACTGGCTGGCAGCTCCATATTCAGCTCAAGACTGTAGAATAAATGATATATCATTTATAAAGACTTGTTAAAATAGAATATCATGGATACAAATGAGATATTGTTACAAAAATTTCAAAAAGGAAATCTTGCATTCAAACAATATGGAAGAACAACATAATCGTGGGATAATGGCTAGTGTTCCGAGGGTTACCGGTAAGGTATTGTCAGAAAATTTATAATTTATAAACAATAAGGTAATAGGACTACATGCTGTCCAATTTGGAAATAATTGGATGAAAAAAATTCCGAGGACTGGTGAAATTGGATGAGGGCATAGGCCGTGTCCAATTTGGCAGTCAGAGGAATTTTTTGAATTCAATTATTTCCAAATTGGGCTAGCATGTAGGCCTATTGCAGATTAATTATATCAAGTCAACAGGTGATAAAAAAGCAGCTGTAACTTTTCTTTCCATGAGAATTTATAAAATCAAGTACATAATTTCATAATTTCAATCATAATTTCCTCTGCTATGTTGAAAAACTACACAGGAACAAGAAGTAGTAAAGAATTTGTCGGCAAGCAAAAGCTGTGCTCTGATTGGCTGAAAGTAAACTCCTATTGTTTTTCCTAAGATTTGGCTGACAAAAACCTATCCAATTATTAATAATTGGATAGGCTCGCTTTTCCTTAGAAAAGTGCAACTGAAAACGATCCAATTTAGTCTTTTATTTGGACAGGGTAAAGAATTTGAAAATAACAACAGATTTGCTTATATGGAATTACAGAGTGATGATATAATTAATATTTTTATCCCCTCACCTTGGAAACACTGTCATAGGCCTGAGAAAATACTTTAAAAGCTTCTCTCCTATAAAAAGGAGGGCTTGATCATTGATGGATTATACTGTCACTAGTGTTCGTATGCACAATAAAAGTTCAATCACTGAGTAAACAGCTTACCAAATATCCGGATTCTCTTGTCCAAGACCTCAAGTGCCTACAAATAGTAGAAATAGTATCTTTGAACTTCCCAAAGTGTGTGCACAGATCCAAGAACTGTTTGTCCTCTTCAACACAGCAAATCAAAATCATCAGATACTTGTAAATATCATTCATATCGTAAGGTTGCATTCACATACATTACGGCGACCTAACATCTATTTCACCCCGGCCTGCTCTCAGTCTGACCTCTAGCTCAGCTGGTAGAGCACCAGTAGTACAAATCCAAAGGTCATGGGTTTGAATTCCAGCAAGGCCAGAAAGTAATTTATCTGAATTTTATTTCCAATGTCTTTCACCTGGAATATCCTCATTCCTAAGCACTACAGTTTATCCATTATTTCTCATTTATGCATTTCATAGTGCCGCATGGTCCACATATTTATATCTAACTTGTAAACATATTACCGGTAATTTTATATAACCCCAAAATTACTAATAAGTGCTGAAATTTTAAACAGATCCCTGTGATGTTCCAAGAAAAAGGACAAGAATAATGACTCTTAAAAACCCATTTTCTAAGAAAACTTAGATGAGACTAGAAACGTTAAGCACCACAGCATTTTTTGCTAAAATTCTGTATCATGAATAACAGAATGGCTCTTCCATTAATTACAACACCAATCCACTAATAACCATGAAATGCAAATGCATTTTGTATAATATGGAGTGGAAATCAGGGCTGGCCAGCAGTCAGCTGGTGGGAGAGAGAAAAATGGAAAAAAGGAAACAAGAAAGAGGTGTAACATCACTTGAGGATGGGTTGTGCACCACCAGTGGATCTGCTCCAGGAAGTAATAGCTATAGACCTTTTCAAGTTCCACAAACACCCGCAAAACGCTTTACTCCAGATGCATTTGCACAGGGTTAGCCTTGATTGTGGAGTACCAGATGGTATTCATGAATGCCAATGAGAATTACAAAGCAAACTTGAAAATTGCAAACTACTTTGAATTTCTAGTAGCTGTTCATGGTAATCTTGAATACCAGTATAAATAATACCTACAATCCAGGCAAACTCTGAAGAAATGCCTCTGCTGTGCATGGCTGCAGTCAATTACTGGAAACTCAAAAGTGGTATCTAGTATTCACAGATTCTTAGTCTCACCTGCATGGCATATATGACATTTTCCATACCAGATTCAACTATAAGCAAAAGAAAAGTGCTGAGACTGGTATCACCTAACAGGACAACCAACTTAAATTAAATTAATTCAAACCAACAGACTCCCGTTACAAGGACACTATACAGTAGACTGTCAGTTGCTAATTTCACCAACAAACCACCTTTTCTTGTATAAATACATGTAATATCAAATGCCTGCAGCTTTATAAAAATTCTATTGTTTTCTGCTGGTCACTGATAACCTTCAAAGTTTGAATGCACTGTTTTCATTCTAAATTTTGATTAATTGCAGTTGCTTTCTAATATCCCAAGACTAAGAGGGTTCCTAAGGGGTAAAATGGGAGCTGAAATTTGCCTTTTTCAAGGAGTGGGGGTGGGAAATGGGATTTAATGCATTGACACTGAGATTCACAAACAACAGATCGATCAAAAGTGAATTATGAATTGGGAAAAAAAATAGCTTGGTGAGTTGGATTTGGCTAAAATTCAGGCTATGAAATGATCACTATGACCATCTTCTTCCCATTAGGAAGCCTCATCTAAGCCTTCCCACCTATTGCTAACATACTCAACACATCCTCCCTCCTACACACACTCTTTCAAGGTTCAATCGAAGCTTCCTTCATAATTATTGCTCTTCAATAACCTATATTCTCACCTGTGGTAAAGGTTAGTTTTGTCTTCAGATGGACATGAATACTATCTAGAGAAGCTGAGGTAGGAGTGCTCCAGGATGCACTCTTTGACCAAACAGACTCTAATTTATTGATCAACTGAGAATGTTGCCGTCTTGATTCTTCCTGTAAAAGTAGAGTAGAACAGTCAACAAAGAAAACATTTATTGCAACCTTTTTTCCAAAATTTATTACATGACAGCTAAAAGTAGACTTTTTTGAGATACTTGAGAGTTTACGCACGAGGACGGCAAGACCAGAATGCGATGCCAGCAAATTTTCAAAACAGTTTTTCCGTTGCCCTTGCCATTGTCGTCCTCACAGGGATGTCGGCTGATGCTTCTTCACACGACCTAGAGAGAACAGCAAACTCCAACAACAACATGTGCATGAAAAACAATTTTGGAAACGTGCTGGCATCACCGTCCTGGTGTTGCCATCCTCATGCGTAAACTCTCTACTAATAACTTACCCTAAGAGCTAAAAAAATCTTGCTTTCCTGACCAGCTTTTGGAATTCGTGAAAGATCTTCATTCTGATAAACATACAATACTGTAAGTTAGCATTACTATTCAAATTTTATTATTTGCAAGATTAAACTTGAAAACAGAGTACTTACAACAGCATTGATGATTTCGGCTGCCTTGCAATATTCTTCTGCGTTCATTTCACTTGGAAACCTATCCAGAGCTGTATGAATCTATAACACCAACAGCAAAATAAAAAAGACTGCTTTATGGTTCACATGCTCATAATATTCCATGATCAAAAAACATTTTATGAGAGTGACTATACATGTAGGATTGTGCATGCTCTGTTTCTTGTACAGATACTAGACGTTCCTCTTACAAATCTTTAAAATACGTAATCAGAATTTAAGAAATACATCAATGTTTTCATTTTGTGTGTACCGGTAGTCCTTGAGTTGTCCGAATGGTCTTACTAGTCAATAGCTAGTTGACTTGTAAGCCATGTGGGTGAGAGGTCTAATTGTTTTAGAAAAAACCTAGTAATCGGTCCACTATAGGATAAAAAATGTTGAAATTTGCAGGAAATAATTTTTTTTGGTTCTTACAACTGGCACGTTTCACTACTACGTAGAGGTCTACCACTAATAGAACCCTAGTAGCTCAGCCAATCAGAGGGTTCGGTTAGTGATAGACCATTGGTAGTTTTTTCCTCATGCACGTCATGGTCAATAAGGCAGATCTTTGTTTAAAATATTTTTCTCATTAGAGAGCATAAGAGACTGGATTCTGAGGAACCTCCATCTCCAAGTAAATGTAACATTTTTGCAACCAGAATTTATCAGTACATTGTCTCACAAAGCACTTAGTACATAACATACCTTACACAGTCTGGTTAGAACTTCTGCAATGACTTCGGTGTCATGAAGCTCTTGGGTTAGCTTTGAATGTTCTGTTGCTGCTACTTCTAGCTGTGGATGTATTGAGCCCTGGGGAAATTATTACAAATGGTTAAGGCATTTCATTTCATTGCAATTCCCCAAGTGAAAGAACTGCTGCTGTCCAAAGTTAAGGGATGAGTGCTAAAAACTGAAGTCAGCCTCTTTAAAATGCATTTAACTTACCAGTAGTACATGTAAATAAATAAACTCCTTCTGGTGGCTGGGATAACAGCTAATTATGTCTGAGGATGAGAAATGGTCCGATAAAAGAACATTTGACCAAGAAGTGAAGCTTTGAGGGCAAATGTGATATTTGAGGACCATTTCCCATCCAAGGACATTATCAGTTGATATTCTAGTGAGCCATGAAGGGGTTTAATTATTCTATATCCCAACAACCAGACGGATATCACCTCAGATGGGGGATATCACAGGATACCCATCAGCTGAAAAGTACCATGTCACTTACCACCAATGACAGCGTGGGATAATACTGTATATAGTTGGGAATTAATATAAATGATTGTAGCCCTTACGTGTACTTTAACAGGTGAAATTGATAACTTCAGTATTCCATAGCTTCATGACTCACTTTAATCCTTTTGGAGGCATTATCAATGTCTTTCAGAAGATTTTTGACTTTCCAATCCAGTTCATATGTAGATGAATTCAAGTCTTGGAAGGCACCAAACGAATACTCCTTGTATATGGCTTGAAAAACTTCGGCCTGAAAATATTTCAAAGTTTTAGAGCAGGCTTGATATCTCTGCTTTTTTGAATGTTCTTTTATTACTCTTGAATTGAATGAATATTGGAAGTATTTATTAATAAGACTTAATAGATGAAAAATTAACTGTTTACACAATTTGGGCTTTCGAGTTAAGCTTGGACGGAAAATAATGCACTAGTCAAAGTAAACCCCCACCCCCCCCAACCAGGGACAGGGTGGGAGAAATGTGGGGCATTTGATCACATTTGACAAGCAAAGATGCCCCAGGAGGTGGGGATAAGGTGGAGATTTGACGGGGGTGGGGGAAGGGTGGGGGATTAGGTCAGGAAATGACTGCAGCTAGATGTGGAAGCCTGGAAATTCAAGATAGTTAGCATTTTTCCTTTGTC
>WUCR03024815.1:0-10673 GCA_009858155.3 Phymanthus crucifer
GGCTTGAAGATATGAAGTTTATCTTCTCGTGTTGAAAATATTTCACTCGTTCACTGCGCTCACTCGTGAAATATTTTCATCACTCGAAGATAAACTTCATATCTTTGCACCACCGTGTAATATCCTCTATATATATTCTTTCTAGGTTTTTCTCCGGGTTCTCCAGTTTTCCTCCCTCCACAAAAACCAGCCCTGATTTTATCTAGGCTGTGCTTGGCCAGATATCAGTTGTTTGGCGGTAGCCAGAGGCGCCCTTGTATGCCTTTGACTCCGCCACATTGAGCTGCGTCCCCGCAATTCAGCAGCTAGGCTGCAAGTGGAATGATTAGCCACCCCAATTCATTTATTTTTATTTATTTAATAACCCCCCTCTCAAGATACACTTCGCTTCTCAAATACAAAGGTTTCAGTTTGAGTTTGCTAAATGAGCAATCATTTGTGGCTAAAGAAAAAAATAAATTTAAATTAGCACTGAGCCTTGAACTAAAACCTTGTACTTCACAAGCAAAGTGTATCTCAGACGTGTGCTATTGATCAACTTACTTTGTGCTTTGTCCAGAAATTTGATGAATAATCCTTGTGCCAGGGTGACAATTTCAATGGCAAGACGTCTATAGAAATTGAAAACCAAATTTTTGATTTCAAGATGAACTCAGTTCAAATGTCAAACTTCTCAAGCACTGAACTTAATGGCATCTAAGAATCTTGCCCAGTTTGTCATATTGTTTTTTATTTACTTGGTGCATGACAAACTTGATGCTTAATTGAACTGCCCTGAAGGTACCGGGTATATCTTCCTACCTTTGCAGTTCCATGTTTTGCTGGGTTGTCTGGAATAGAATTAAAGAAAAAATTAAATGAATTGGGGGGGGGGGAAGTTGAGGCACTGCAGGGAGATATGAGTACATCATTCTTCTAAACCAGGAAATCAAACCCCAAGCTACACATGAGTGTTCGTAAAAGGGTATTTAGAGCTGGTGTTGTGCAGGACAGAGTGAAGCTGAAACAGACATAGAGAACTCGAAGATTGAGCCGCAGACTGTCCTGTACCTCTGATGATGGTGCACTAACCAGTTCAGCTTCACCTGCACAGTAAACTTACCAGGAAAGGGTCAGGAGGCATTCTCTTCATGTCTCCCCAGATATTATTGATCTCATTCATGATAACTCCTATCTGAATAAAAACATCAAAATTAGTTTTGCAAAACTAGCCCTTTTACAATTGGGTAGGTACCTAATTCCACAATGCTAGTATCTTCTTGTAATCGAAGGTTGGATAAAGCAAGGGTCCCTACGAAGTTCTCCTTGAATACAATGCTTTAATTACTACCATTTGCAAGCGACCATGAAGTGTGACGCGCCAAACTAGTTGTTACGAGTTATAACTTACAAGTTTGACATGCACAACTAATTTCAATTGAAGACAAAATTTTGCATCAAGGAGTGGAAATATCAAAGTATAAGGCCTCTAAAATCTATTTACTTTTGCTATTTTTTGTTCAAAGTGAAAATTCAAAGAAGAATTGCTTAAATTTTGCTTTTTCCTCGTAAAGTAGAATGTTTGTCGATGACAACAGTTAAGTTTCATCCGTCAAACTTAACAGTTTGTCATGTGAAACGTCTAGGTTATAAACTTATAACAACTAGTTTGGCGTGTCACACTTCACGGTCGCTTTCAAATGGTAGTATTGACATTATAAATGTCCAGAAAATACCATTTAGCATGGTTTGTATGCTGCACATTTAAGACATCATAGCTTACCAGTTCTTGCTGGTCATTTACAGTCAGTCCAGGAATAACCTCTACTGGTGTAAGACGTGGCTGTATCAACTTAGCAAAAGCACTAAATGTAGTTGGGGGTCCCTTTATAGCTTCCTGGAGTACAAAACACAACAATGAGAAGTTACAATAATGAGCAAAGAACAATATCGAATATTTAACATAAGCTTACTTCTATTGGAGTTAAGGGTCTCTCAACATCTGGATTTTCATTTCCAATCTCTGTCAATAAGATTACCTTTTTGTGAATAAAATCTCAATAATTTCAAAAGTAATTTTTCTAACTTGTGTCTAGTGTTGACATGAACCTTACCTGGATCATCTTCAGCATCATACAGGCTTAACGGACCAGCTAAACGCGAAAACCTGTCGTGAAACTGTTTCTAAAATACCAAGGAATGCAGATGAATTATAGAATTGGTGAATAAATAGCTAGAAATAGCAAGGAAAATAGAAAACTTAGAGAAAGTAAAACTACAAAGTCGACTTCACGAGTCACTCTATGGGATTGAAGTCAAAATTACCGAAGAAAATGGCAAATTTTCCAGCTGGTAAATGCCACTGCTGGCTGTAGACATTCTTGTTGCTCTTTCTGTAGCTTAATAATTAGATAATATCCATTATTTTTAGTTATTTTAGAGTTTTAGAATACAAATGTACAGTTTATAAACTCAGTCAACAAAATGGCGGTCGTACTGTTGCTATGACGACCAAGCTCGTCAAGACTGGGTAGGAGTTAGGAAAAGCTTCATTTGGGCTACCTGTGGATTTTTACATTTAGTTTCTTCGTCGTTCTTTCTTCATCGTTCTTTCTTCATTTTGTGTTTCCCTTTTCTTCTTTTGTTTACTTTTCCTTTCTTAATCATTCATTTCTCTTCGTCCCTTTCATTTTCTTGTTTTGTTCAATTTTTTATTCGGCGTATCATTCTATCTTTCTTTCTTTCTTTTCTTTAACTTTTTCATTCTTTTTCTCTCCCCCTCTTTTTGTTTAGCTCGCTCAGATTATATGTACGGCTTCACTCTATATTCATAGCATTGCGTGACCGATACTATCTATTTCTCTAGGGTTAAATCCCTTGTGGTCTTAAAAGAAAATGATTACTTGTGACCCCCTCCTCTTTCCTTTCTTCCTTCTAAGTGCCAGATCACTGGGAAGGTCAAGAACTTTATCTTAACAAAGACCCCCTGGGGTGGACGTAATGTTTGTCATTGCAAGCCACGTGTCTTTCATTCTCTAGGATATCATGCCTTTTGTTAACGGTTGCGCATGAGAAGACAATGAAATTGGCTATAACAAGTGTTTGATACAGCTAAGAAAGGCTCTTATTCTTATACTCTAGAGAATGGGACGTGATCTGAAATGGGAAAACGTCTAATGTCCGAAAATGTCTAACAGATACTTAGAGTGAGTTGCTTTAGAGCTGAATTTTTATAAAAATAAGAACATACACCTGCTAGCTAAATTCAAAAACACTGACTTCTAGTCGATTATTCATATCTTTAATTTCAAAGCGCTCATACTGTGCATTTCATAAAAAGACACTGTAAAGTTCCCGAGACGAATAAGAGTTCTGTGCTAACTAAACCATCTGGAAACCAGTTTGATGCAATGCATTTAAAGTTAGCTTTTTCGATTAAACATTTAATTTTCAAATTGCGAGTTAATATCGATAGAGAAAAGGGATGGGAATTTATTCAGTTGTTGTTTTTGATCGTTTAATTTATCCTTCACAGGGTTTCTGGTTAGCGCATGCGCAGTATGGCCATTCCAGAGCAGGTGAATTTGTCGAACGCGCGTCTTTGGGTAATTAACTCAAAAAAGAAGCTTTCGTATTCATAATTCGCTTTGTATCTTAACACAAAATCTACCAAATAAATCATTAAGATTCACTCAGGCAGTTCCAATTTCTGATGGAAGCTTTTGAAGCCGCCGAAAAATACTATTTACTTCGTGTGAGAATTTCGTCGCTTCTCCCGTTTTAATGAAGTAATTGCTGTTGAGAAGATATCAGGCGATTGTCGCTCTTGAAACATCGATGATAAAGTTCCTATCTTGAGAAAATAACTAAAAAAGAATATTTCCTAAGCGTGAAAAATAGCGCCCTCGTTGGCTCCGAGGAAGGGGTGAAAATACTGTTTTCTCGACGTACGTACTCTGTTTGTGTGTGTTCAGGGTTATTTTATCTGTGTTCAATTCAGAATTTCTTAGCCACGGCATAATTGAGTCGAGTGACAGGCCACTCGCCGATAAGATCCAATCGTAAGAGCCAACCTCACTGATGTTTGTGGCAACCAATCAAATTTTAATACAAAAACAAGGATTCATAAATTAAGCATCTGAAGTTGAGAGCCAGTATTGCGCAGAAATTAGTACACCATCAATATTTAGGTTATAGCCATGCGCTCTCACACAAACAAAAAATTGGGTTGAAACTGGGGTGCTAGCGGCTTTATCACACAAGTACATCGTAAGGAAGCTCTTGTAAAATCAGCGCTCAAAAATTGAATTCCAAAGAAGCTTGGCCTATGTCTGAAGAGGAGAAACTACATCTTGTCAGCAACGCTGACGGTTCATCGTCTAAATTGAACGATTCGAATAGGAATGTAGAAGGAGAAGACTCGTTACTGTTTGAAGACGTTCCTGTATATACAACTTGCCCGAATTGCAAAGAGAAAATCGTGACAAGAACCAGTTTTAAGAGTGGGAAATATACTTACTGGACGTCAGCTTGTCTTTGTATTTTTCAGTAAGTACAAAAAATCAAAACGTAAAATCCTTTTATTCATTCCGTATATACATGGATGGAAAAATGGTTTGCCTTACCTTCACTAATGGCAATTAGGCTCTGGATAACAAGAAATGCTGTTGACGCTTTTAAAATTGTGTATTTTTTTTCCATCGTTTTCGTTTTTGGTCAAACATCGAATCTGAAACAATGAATCTTGTTTTGTCAAACGAAAATGTGGTATCCAATTTGGGAGTTATTTTTTGTTATGTTTTGATGAATTATACAAGATACTTAAAACATTGTTGGAAATACATATATACTTCATTATTTTATGGGAATTTCAACTTTAGTATGAGATAGTACACCATGAATTTCAAATCTGTCTTGAAATTCAACGAAAAAATTACCAGACATTAACAAAACATAACTGTGAATTGGCTTCCAAGATGCCGAGAAATCTTTATAAAACGCGAGTTTTGTACCGCAAAAATTCCTTCACTGTTTGAAATTTCATTAATTCTCAATATGTTTGAAATTATAGAAATCTTGCCTGGAGCTTTCAGCTCTTAAAGTGAATTGTTTTTATCGAAATCTGGCCATACAATTCAAGCGTACTGGGGATAAAAAATATACTCTAGATATCGTTGGCTGTTTTTTCGTCATTCTTTGTGAGTTACGATTACTCCTATGAATATTGATAGCAAGTTGATCTGTCATTTTTGATCATCGGTAAAATCTTTCGGGCTTTTTTGGGATATCTTATTTATTTTAGAATCAATATTTTAAACAAAAGACTGTGGGGGGAAATATCTTGCTTAAAGTTCGTCCTCCAATTTTCCCGACATTGTTTTGGCAACATACGTATAAGAATACACACCGACAAAAAGATTTTTTGCTATAAAAAGATTTCTTTGACGCATTGGTTCTTGGGTTTAATAGGCGTTCGTAAAATCTTAAAGTAGGAACCGTATCTATGTGAATGGGCAACATAGTACATTAGTAAAACAATAGAGCACACTCGCTCTCTCAATGGGAAAGGAAATAAAAAAATTCAAAGTAAAAATAGCATACGCTGTTCTTCTTTATCAATGTAGAATTTAGATGAAAGTAGTGGAATCGGAATTTGAATATTAAATTCTTTATTTGTAATAGTATTTACAGAAATCGTAAACTGAAGCCGAAAAGCCCTTATGGGAAAACTGAAGGAGTTAATAAAGTATGTATGGCAACTGATATCACAGATATGTTTCATAAATATCTGAAGCACAGAAAGCACTCAATATCTTCAAGGAAGAAAAAAAAAGATGTCTCGACCAAGAACTCTTACTGTTTTGAATTAAGATAAATATCCGGTTATAATGTAAATGTCGTAATTTGGAATTCATACCATGGCGGAATTACGAGTGAGCTTCACTTGTGTGACAGTAAAAGAACAATTTTCATTCTCATATCTAAACCAAATTTTAAAATAACTATATATGTAAATGATAACAGCACTGTATTTTTCCCAAGCACTTCTTTCATTGACGTAATTTTTTATCACACCATGATATCAAAATATAAAATATTCACATAAGAATGCCTAAAAAATTCGTTTTTTCCCTCGCTGATAAATATAGAACACAAGTATTTTTCATCCCAAGTGAAATCTAATTTTTAAACAAAATTAGAAACATAATATTAAGTAATTCATTTTGAATACAAAACGGCTTGGAGTAGATTATACTAAAAACGTTCACACTTTTTTTTTCATTAGATATCTTCATAAATCATGTATCAGTGAGTGTATTAGAAAAACAACCAGACGGCAGTTATTGTCAAAAATGATTTTAATACCGTAAAACAAGAATTTAGAGAAGCCTCTGAGACAAATAACATTGCCTCGCTGTATTTCTCTTTAAAAAATATTCAAGACTGAATTTTAATTCGTAAGTTTGAGAAAATAATTATCAAAAATTCGCATTTATTAATTGTATTTATCTTTCAGCCGTCGCCTTCGTTATCATGTCTGACGCACGTTACATTTCCTTTTTAATGTCTATTTTCTTTACTAAATTCTCATGAATGATTTCTAAATTTATCTAAAGGCTTAATCTTTAGCGATTTAACGCATGGAGATTCTTTTCAAAACTCCAGACTGAATGAATAAAAACTAATTTGAGATTCGGTTAATTTTTCCAAGTTTTGGAACTTGGTTTTGCTTACTGTTGGTTTTCCCGCTATTTTTGACGCGCGTCATAGAACTCCACGTGATGCGGTCTTCTTCGCTCGTTCTGTGAAAAACAAGCTAAATTTCTCAAAAAAATGAACTTAAAAATATTTTGCAAGTGAAGAATATGCTTCATAAGCATGAAATAAAACAAAATTAAAACTTCAAAATTTTTGAGGCTTGTTTGGTTGAACTAGGGACATATTTTTGTTAATATGTAATTTTGCAAGCTATTCTTTAGTGTGAGTAATACAAAATATCTGATAACTTACGAAATAATTCAACAAAAATAATTTCCAACCGAAAAAAAAAAAACGAGTTTAGTTTATAACTAAAATTATCTTTATATAAAGACCTCGTGTGTACGATCTATATCAGCTTGAAACTGATGTATTTCTATTATTTGTCGATTTAACAAATTTTCTCTCTGTAGTGTTCCATTATTTTAAAGATGACAGATAGATATAGCGATTAGATCTATTACCAAGCTTTGAATATTGAAAGTGAAGTTATTGTACAAAGAAAAAGTCTAGAAATCCGCGGAGCTTTGAGAAGAAAACTTTCAGGTAATTTAAGATGAAAACACAAAAAACAAAACCAAACCACAACACGTTAGCAAAAGTTATTCAGTCTCCTAAATAAAAGTTCACCATTTTCTTTCATTGAATATCATTTCTTTGTTTACTGGTTGCGCATGAGAAGAAAATGAATATAGGGTTTTATAACTCGTATAAAGAATATTCATTTATATAATCTGAAACGGCAAAACACTATGACTAGGAGAATGAACCGAGTCTTTTGAAAACATAAAAGGAAACTGAAATGAGACTTATTGAAATTAAGATGTACGGTCACCCTGTGGTTTCAATAGACCAAGCGAGAAGGCGCCATCTTGAAATGTGGGCAAATCAAAACTAACCCCTTGATCTTAAGTAAATACCCCTTAATAATGTCATATAAACTTATGCCGACGTTTTTAGTTAATCGGCTGTTAACAGAATCCGACCAAGATGGCAAAGTTGAAATCCAGCAGTTTACTAGCGGAATAACTGGATAATTCATATTTTGAGCTAAATATTTTTCACCGTTACTCACCCATAATTACGAAAGCAGTACACGCAAAGGTAGAATTTCTTCGAATCTCGTACCCAGAGCCCGCATTTCTTATGGCCTGCGGCGAAGAACGAGAACTCTGGCATTTTTGAGACCAGAATTTCTTGAACTTCCGGCATTTGTACGCATGCGTTCAAGAGATTTCTTAGACCTCTGGTATTAGAGCGCATGCGTCATAAAATAGATTATACCAGAGCCCTTGTTCTCCGCCGCAGGCCATAAGAAACGCGGGCTCTGGGCACGAGATTGAATTTCTTGGGAGAACCTACATAGCACGCAGTTGATGTAATATATTCATCAAATCTATTGTCTTCTATTGTCGTTCTATCTATTGTATTACGAGTGATTCATTGTTATTTGCTGAATACATTACATCAACTGCGTGCTACGTAGGCTTTCCCTGAATTTCTTTCTCCTCGTACCCAGTACCCACTGCCTCACGCTTACGAGAAGAAATGGGTCTACGAGATTATTTTTTTTACAATAAATCTGACTTTTTTAATTTCTTTCTTTCAGATGTTACTGCTGTGTTTGGATACCATTTATTTTAGACGGGCTTAAAAATGTAGTTCACACGTGTCCGAAATGCGGAGAAAAACTGGCCGAGTATAGTAGATTAAGAATCGATCGAATTTGGAAGAAGAAAAAGAAACATCGACAAGCTGCGCACAATTACCATGCTCGATAGGTACTCCGTGTACTTCTACCTAATATTGCAGGGGGTACTTGAATAAATGAAGAAAACAGCTGATAAAATAGGACATGAAGGAGCTATCTTTATGCATGGCTTGTGCAAGTTGGATTTTATACGAGGAATGTGGTGTTTTTTAGGATGTATTATTATCTATGGTTGCCACGTGACTGTTTTATTTAATGATTGGCGATGCCCCAAAATTGAAAATTTGAACAGTATCCTACTTTGACTGAATAGTTTGAATGATTATGCTAGTGCCGACGGCGCAATAAAAGACGAAGGGCATGAAGGACACGAAGCATAATTTACAAAAAATGCTGACAAATAAACCAATCCCGCAACAGAACGAAAGAATAAAGGGAAAGAGCGCGTACTGGCTGAAAAGAAGAACAAGAACAAGATGACATACTGACTAAAACAAGAAGAGAATCAATGAAAAAAATTTAGAGAAAGAAAAAAAATGAGAGACAAGGGGAAAAAAGACAAGAAGAACACGATACTTGCTGATAGTAGTACACACAACGTGCGTTTACCAACGGCTGGATCGATCTTGTAGGTATGACGTCACCCCGAAATGTGACGTCAAAGCTCTCGTTCATCAATGGACACTTGGTCAAAATTGCGCAAGTATGTGTAGCTTTATTCGTTAATACGATAACGTTCCGACATGCGCAGTGCGTTTTTTTACACGTGTCCGTCACGGTTAGGCTTTAAATAAGACGTCCCACATGGAAAGAAGGATGTGACTGGCAAACCCTTCACCGACACAAAGTTCTTTTTGGTGTTTGCTGGTCATAGCAAGGGGTTAATCTTCTATGGTCTAGGGGCCGACTAACCTCTCCCTTGAGGCCTATGCCGAGCTTCCTGATCACTTTCATTCCGGGATAGCGCCGTTGGGGCCGAAATCTCCAGCGAAGCGTAATTCCATAGGACGCTTCAGCATTCGATGTCTGGAACTATGGGCCCGTTAAGTAATCATTCGAACAAATCAAAACTAAAGCGAACGTTAGCCTGTCATTTTAATCAGACCCAAGGCAGCCCAACCCATCTTTACTAATACATTTCACTTTGCAGTGAAACCACTCGCTGCGTTCGTGGTTCCACTTTTGAGTTTGGATCATTTTTGACGTCATTTCGTGTTCGATTATATTACAGACCCATAGAAAACTGACTTCCATTTGTTAAATAGACCAGACATTACTCTTACTATGACCAGGAAATGCCATAGGTCGCTTGTTATGGCGAAGGTTTTGCCATGATCCACCCTTTGGTGAACGCACACTGCAAAAATGATTTTTAGCTACGAACTCTTTCTTTAAAATTGTTTGGTTATAAATTAATATTAAACGAGGCGGGATCAAAACTGAGATGAACTGAATTATTGATTTTTTGTATAAAAACAGCACGCGAGTCCTTTTCTTCATCTTCAACAGTCATGCCGCGCACTCCACACAACATAGGATTATGTAAGACACACCTCATCTTTAAGGTCATCAAAACTGTTTTCAGTCTTCTTTAACGCATGACCTATCTTTTGGTATTGAGAGTTTTCACTGTGACGGCAAAAAATCTAAAAAAAAAATTGTTTTATCTAACATTGGAGTCAATATACGATGTTGCCACTCAGATACTACGCAAAACTGCAAAATTGCGTGAAAATCGCATGTAAACCGTCGATGCTATGATTTTTCAAAAACACTAAATTTTACAAAGAAATGAATGCAAAATTTGCCTGCCCAAGATACATTTCTTTGTCAATTTTCGTGTTTTCAAATTCTCGTATCTAAAAGACTTTACAAGCGAACTTCACGAGACTTCGCAGTTTTACTAACACTAGCATGGCGAACCATGAAATACCATGAAAGTCAAATATTATGGAATCCTTGTCCCAATCTTCCAATAGCATTCTACATATTTATAGTGACATTGGATTGGTTTCCGTGGGGGTAACAAAATAATAACGCAAGTCACTTAATAAAAACCTTATCTTTAAGATATGATTGACGTCGTTACTTTTCTTGACATTACAAGTTATCTTTTAACGAAACCATAGTTACTAGAGGGAGATGGTTAGGAAACCTATTGTTATGGGTCTTTGTTCGCTTTCGATGTTGAACCGGTCTTGACCGTGCACAAATTTTGATTTAT
>WUCR03024838.1:0-10667 GCA_009858155.3 Phymanthus crucifer
GGGAGCTGTAGAGCACTTGAGAAGTCAAAGAAACACTCGGCTACGCCTCGTGTTTCTCTACGACTTCTCTCTTGCTCTACAGCTCCCAGCGTCTTTATATCACAGTCTATAGACACGCGCGCCATTTTATATCCCTTAAGTATAAAATATTTGAGATACTATGCATGCTCTGATTGGCTGGCGACTGTGTTTATATCAGAGGACAGAGGCACGCTCAGCATTTTATCATACAAAAGTTCATATCAAAAATATTTTATGATCATTGTTTCTCAATGACTTCTCTCTTGCTCTACAGCTCCCAGCGTGTTTATATCACAGTATATAGACACTCACGCTGTTATATATTCCTTAATCAAAGGGGAAACAAACAAAAACAGATTCTTTGTGATGGAAATAATTCATAATACGAACTAAAAAACTGAATTTTTGGGGGTGTCCCGGGGGGAGGGGAACAAAACAAAGACAAAATTTTCTAGGTCAATACATTTTCAAGAAAAAAGACTTCAAGCAATTGCGAAATTAAAAGCAGTTAAGAACAGTGAATTTATTTTCCCTTCGATTTTCTTTGGATACCAGAAAGAACCAGAAAGAATACCAAGGTTTTCCTTCACGTTGAAAGTAGCCACGTAAAAACATCAGTACACTAGTTCAGAATAAACGGTTTTTTCTCGAGGAAAAGACGTCCAAAAAACTAATTTTGCTAAACAAAAGGAAAGAACTAATGCTTATCTATATATTTGTACAGTCTATTGTAGTTTAGGAGCATTTCTTACCGTGTAAATGGTGATTTTTTTGAGCACAACTTCGCCTTCGTTTCCTTCGTCTTTTTGAACAGTGATGACCCTGAAGCATGATGGGAACACGCGACACTGCTACACAGGCTACCCAACAGGTGGATTGGTGGCGATGTAGTGCACAGGGAGCCCAAGCGATGGATCTGAAGTGAATTAGAAAAATAAAATTTTAAGCCTTCTAAAATTGTTTGCGTCTACTTTATTTAACCTCTAGAATGGATCAAAACGGTTTTCAAAAAATTTCTTCCTCCATAGTTATAATAATTGGCCAATTATTTATTTTTCGTATTCTTAACGATTTTCTAATTCACTAAAATCAGTGGAGTTGCAATAAACTGAAAGAGATGTAAAAACAGGAAAAAAACCCAAACAAACAAAGCGGTAGCACATAAACATAGATACTTCAAATAACATTAGACACCGGAAAGCCTGATGGGCATTGCAGTCTGTGATGCATTATTTGCTTAATGTCTATGAATGCGATGGCTGATCACTCAACGCAGACAAACTGCGAATCTTGTGAAACTTGCGGGACCATGGCGACGACGACGCTGTTCAATCAACGTGGCAGTCTTCGCTTCCTCAAACAACTGACATCCCTTGTTGCAAGATCTGCGCCACTGAGTGCGATCTTTGGCGGTCTTCTCGAAGGACCCAGGATCTATCCCGTAGCCCTTCAGAGAAGCTTTGCGGACATCCTTGTGGTGCTTACGCTGTCCACCCTGTGATCTTTTTCCAGTTGACAACTCGCCGAACATGAGGGCTTTTGGATAGTCTGCGTGGTGGCTCTGGGGATTGGGGAGAGAGGTTGGAGAGGAAGGGGGGGGGGGGGGGGGGGAACCCCCCCCCCCCCCCCCCCCCCCCAGGTATTGATTATTAGTCCCACCTAGCTAGCTCTCCCGGGCTAGCTCTCTTTAACTCTAAGAAATGTTTTTGTGGGTAACTGATCGTCGGTATTCTGTTTCATGAAGCTCATATGATAGTAAGGAAAAAAAATTTCAAATTCCCCTGGGGTCCCCCCCCCCCCCCAGATACACACACAGACACAACTGAACCAGCATAACTATCCTGGAGCAATCCACTGATAGATGCAATATGGCCTTTCCCACCCCTCCCTAGATACCTTTAACAAAACACCTTTCTCTGATGTTCTGTTTCAGAAATAGATGTAGATAATGAAGAAGATGATGATGACAGTGATGATGAAGATGATGGAAATAATAATAGTTCAAGTACAGAATTAGGCAAGAACAATTCTCATGAACCTGTCTCAAAGAAACCAAAAACATAACCCAAGGCAAAACTTATAATAATCATGAGCCAACAGTATCTTCTTAATCTTCTTAGCTGACAAAGCTGTGATATTTGCCCTGTAATATCGGGACAGGCAGAAGAGGTATCGGAAAGATAACGAAGATATAGGTAGATGCATTACTGAATTGTGAAATGTTGTTTTCATATGAGGAGGATGGTTAACCATAACAGTAATCTGACCCATGATGTTTTTTTTCATTATTGTAATAATATATTTATGTTTCCATTAACCACTAGCGGGAAAAATGTATTTTAACTCGACAGATATTAGGCCAAGTAATTTTTTCTTGTAGCTTCATATTTGCATAAGCTTAATTTGGCTCAATCCTAAAGGCTTTTTTTCTTTCTTTGCAGTCCAGACTGTGGGCAGTCCCTCTTTTCCCTCCATACTCAGTTGAGTCAGTTTTTTTTCTGGTCTTGGACAAGTGGAAAATGAGGGGGGCCTTTGAAGCGTCATTCTACTTTTCCTCTCCAAGCGTGACGCTTCAAAATTGCCCTCATTTCCCGCGCATTCAAGACAAGATAAAACCCAACTCGACTGAGTATGAAGAGAAAAGAGGAACTGTTTACAGTGTATTACAGTCTTTCTTTAATGAGTTAATTATTTGAATATGGAATTGATTTATTCACTTCAAGTTTTCACGATAAACTGGAAGACTTGAAACTTTTCATTCGTTTACCAGCTAAAATTCTACATGTTGCATTCTTACCGGTAAATGTTTTTCTACCTCGGCATGAAAATTGTTGGAAAATCCAATAAAAAACCAGGGAGATATTATATTATCAATTTTAAGTCAAAGTGACAAACTCAATAATCAAATAGTCAATTCATTAATGGACTCTTGGGGGGGGAGGGAAAAATGAGCCATTTTGACTGTAATTCTTTTTGTTCCTTTTGTACTTTCTTTCTTTACCCATTTCTCAGTTCCCTTCTCTTTCATCTTTTCTTTTTTCTCATGTTTCATATTTTGATATGTTTCATTGTATAGATCTTAGTTCATTGAACCAAGCTACGCCACACAGGAAAGTTTTTTAATAGTCTGAAAAAGTTATCGTATATTCAAAGAATTCGGGAATATTAATATTTGCTTTTGCATGCATTTGAAGTAATTTCCATGCGTGGTAAAGGAATGCAATATTATTATTATTGTTGTAATAGTTTCTTTCCTTTTTTCCCTTCCCATTTCATTTCATTTCATTCCCTTTTTTTCATTTTCTAGTTCATAATTAGTTTTCCTCTCTTTTTCTCTTGTTGAATGTCTGTCACAGAGCGAGCAAATTTGTCTGGTTGGAATATTCAGTTCATTCATGATGACAGCAGGTGTAACGATGTAGGAAAGGATGTTTTGTTGCCGTGCTGAGAAGCTCACAATCCTTGTCTTCCACCAGCCAATCACAAGCGAGGATTACTTCGGAAATTTGAGGCATCCTTGAGACTCCAATTTAGATGCGATGCGATTGGGGAAGCTTTAAAAACAGCAAATAAATCCCAATATAAAGTAACTGGAGAATTCAAAGGAACTCGACCAACGACTGGCTTAAAACCTGACAAACAAAAGCCTTCAAGAATGTGATTTCTTTGTCATCATTTGGAGCAGAAACCAACCCCTGGTACGCACCACAGCTTCAAGCAATCGAAAGGTCAGTATCTTAGGACAATTCTTTTGGCCTTAAAGACACATAAATGACGAAACGTTTCTTCATTGACCCTCGCATTCTGTTCGCCAAATACAGGGACAAAAATGGTGGGTTGAAAGGCAAAGGTAAGTTTGTCCTGTTGGGTTGAGTAATTCCCATTTAGAAAATAGATTCCTTTCGAGGTTATGCGCAAATATTAAGCGATTTTTGACAGGTGTATTTTTAGTTGACATGTTATACAGACTTGTATTATCATGAAACTTAGGACTGAGATACCCGTACGAAACAATCCGTTTGGTGTTTGTTTTGTGTCGGTGTCATCATCAAAGACATGCATTGTCTCCGAGCCAAAAGATAGGAACTGAAAGAAATGAAAAATACATAGATCGATTTTCCCAAAGAAGTCCGCGATCTCGTGAATAATTAAAAAGCGTTAGAATCATGCATTAATCCGAGTGAGTAAACTCGTAGAAAAGTGAAGTCTGTTGTTGTTCCCATGCAATTTGGAAGTAGTTTCTAGGTTTGGAATTGAAATAATGAAGAAAAAACTAGAAGGGAGCGGTATCCTCCACTCATCGTGTTCTTTATTTGAACCCATCGGTGAGTTTTCCGCTGAAACGATACATAATCACACTACATCAACATATTTTTTTGGCTTTTTCTCCTAAATTTACTGGAAGTAATTGACTGATCTCGATTAAAGTGAATCTCGCTTTTCTGTAAGATATTTTCTTTCGCCGTTTTTAGCTTGATCTCGTTTCGGCGCTTTAGGCTCACCAAAACTCGTAAACCCCGTATCGTGTAAAGCTCTAACGGTTTAGTGAATATGTATATTAGATGAACACTTGCAGGTTAATTAATAAATTTACTCGAAAAGCTAAGAGCGCTAGAAAAGGTTTTCCAGAAAGATTATCTTCTAAGACTAGTTTCCAAAATGCCCGCGGTCTGTTTCTTGCACTTCTTTCTCAACGAGTACAAGTCAAAAGAAATTATTCGAATAAAAAACTAATATCGAAAATGGCTCCCAATGTCAGATGCATGGCAGTAAGATAACTGAATTTTCATTCCAAGCTATTTCCCGATTAACTGTTGAAAATGTTTGTGACATTTCCTACCCGCCCACGTCTAGCCGCCCCTTGAACCCTTCTCCCCTTCCTCTCTCCCTAGCTTTGTCTTCGTCCCTTCCCCCTCCTCTCTCCGTCTCTTCGTCCATCCCTTCCCTCATCCATCCCCCTTTCTCCACTGCCTCCCTTCCTTCTTTCCTAGCCCACACCTTTCCTCCTTCCCTCCCGTAGCCTTTCCTCTTAATGCCCCACCCAATCCCTCCTTCGGGCTTGCCCCGCCACTGCTCCCTTCCACACCAATCCCTGGCATATGTGCTGTTTATCTCACTTGATTGTTTTGTGTTTTCAGTTGCAATCCTGGCGCCTAACTCCCACAAGTCACAGGCCAAGTCCTCCTACATGAATTCCTCAACCTCACTGTATCTTTATGGCCTCTTAGCCGTGTTTGTATTGTGCAGTGTCACGCTAACCTGGGACACGCCCATGTTCCAGCAATATCACGAACACTACTTGTCCCACTCAACATACAGAGGAGTTGATGTCTTTACGGAGAAGCTAAACTCACCCTCCGGACCAGAACAGTTCATGGAGAACTTCTACGTTTGCTATGGACAAGATGGTCGAAAAACTTACTACAAAAAACTGGACAAAACGTACTTTTCAAACAAGCGCTTCTGGATTATTACTTCCAGTGGAAAGTTTGTTGCGTCGATGAAATCTTGTTAAGGTGTTAGACTGAGTAGTGCTTTGTGCATTTAGTCAATATGACATAAAGTGCGTAGTCATCATCTGGAGGCGCAGACAAATAAATAGCTTCCGCTTTTTCTAATCAAAAAAGCGAAACTTATTCCGTCCAATAAAAATGTCATTTGCCCCGTACATATACGTGAGCTCAACCCAGTCAAAAAGAATTCATTCAGAGCCAAACTAAGCTAATCAAGCTTTAGATTGATTGATCTTCATAAAGTATGCCTCCGAAAAAATTGTCATGCTGCATGATTTACAAAATGTATATTCAACAATAATGTACAAAATTCATATGAAGGCTGGGTTCACGGGTGTGCGCGCACTTCTCAATAGGAATAAAGTTTGTTGCCTCAGTCTTCTTTTGCATATCCGGCACCTCGCACATTTGAAAATGCAATAAATATGTTTTCAAGTAAAATCTAGAATAGCTGTATTCATATTGTACATCTTTGCGTTTATACCACTTTGGTATGGCTATGTTATGTACTATTGTACACGTGGCGCTTTGCTTCCTTTTCATAAGCCGCATACACTTATCATTTCCGTATGGATTGATCAGTCCTAGATACAACAGAAAAAATCATTTGTTTTTTGGAAAAATCCTCTGGTCCCTCTCTCTCTTTCTAAGGGAAATGAAAAGTGCATCATCACAACGGCCAACAACTCGAAGTGTTGCATTTGAATCAGCTCATAGCTGCGAATACCCTGCGAGCAGAGGTTCTTTTGAAAAGAACCTCTGCTCGCAGGGTAAGCTGCGAACCTTCAAAATCGAAAATTCAAAGCTATTTCGAGGTGATTGCCAAATGAATTGAAAATAACCCTGACTCAATCATAACAGAAAGTGGTTGGCAGGGAAATCAAAAGAGAAAGTAAATAATCTTTCAACCTGAACGATTTCCTAGTTTTGCCCTGTTTAGTCCTCGTCTCTTCTATATTAAACAAAATACTTCGGCTACTATTTAATCACGTTAAGAAGATCAAAATTCGTAAGAAAAGTGGTCCTACCAGTCCTACGCAGAAGACGAAAAAGAAACCTTGAACATTTCTGGGACTAGGAAAGGATTAGGAAAGTGTATCTACTTTCCTGCTTATGAGCTACCTGTGGCGTAGTAGTCCTGGGGATGAGATTACGTCATCCAAATGGCGTGATGTGGGCTCCCTGTGTCCTTCTTGCAAACCGTTTGAAAAGCGTCAGGAGAGGAAAAGTCTGGATTGCTGAAAATCAAATGTAGTTTTAAACTGGACAGGACTCGGGAATCTTCACACTAACCTTTTAAATGGGAGCTTTTCTAGACAAACCAAAGACTGAGAAGGAAACGAGGAAAGGGGAGGGGAATGGGTTACGATTTGGTGTTGCCGCCATGCAGGGCTGGCGTGTTGAGATGGAGGATGCTCACTCGTCCTTATTAAATCTCTCCGAACAGCTAAAAGAATGGTCTTTTTTTGGTGTTTTTGATGGCCATGCAGGGGCTAGTGTTAGTAAATATTGTGCTGAAAATCTACACAGCTTCATTGTGAAAAATGAGACTTTTCGAGCAGCTATCAAAGAGAGTTCTTCATCGCCTGACATGAAACTTCTTGAACAAGGTATCTGTGATGGGTTTTTGGAGATGGATGCTGCGATGAGAGAGTTGCCAAACTGGAAAAGTGGAGAAGATAAGAGTGGATCTACTGCCGTCACTTTAATAGTTACTCCTACGTGTTTCATATTTGCAAATTGCGGGGATTCAAGAGGAATTTTGTGTCACAATGGCGAAGTATTGTACAACACGGTGGATCACAAACCAAGCCATACCAACGAAAAAGATCGAATCGAGAAAGCTGGTGGAAGCGTTATGATTCAACGCATTAATGGAGCTCTAGCAGTCTCCAGAGCACTTGGGGATTTCGAGTATAAATTAGATTTAACTCGGGATCCAAAAGCGCAGCTAGTATCTCCAGAGCCCGAGGTTTATTTCCAAAGTCGAAGCCAACACGACGAGTTCGTGGTCCTCGCTTGTGATGGGGTTTGGGATGTCATGTCCAATGGTGAAGTGAGCGATTTTATTCGTGCTCGACTCCAAGTGACTGACGACTTAGAGAAAATATGCTGTGAACTGCTCGATACATGCCTGGCAAAGGTAAGACTGTAAATTTTCCTACCATTTCTTAGTTTTGAATATGCTTAGTAAGTGTTTTCGTGTGTCGGGTTGGTTAGACCATCCCCATAGACGATCAGCTTCCTTTCTCACCCTAAAACATGCCCATCTTCACTTTAATGCCACTTGTTCTCTACACAAAATCTCTAAGCTGTTTTAATTTGACTTTTATTACATCTGACTTTATAATTATTGCATTGGTTCGTCTCCATTTCTTTATTTTCCTGCCCCTAAAATAGCCGTGAGCTTGAAGCATGTCTTGAAAGGAATTTCGCTTGGGTGAAAAAAATCTCTATGCTTCGGTGCTTCGTCTGCTCAATTCTTTGATTCCTTCACATCTGAAGTCTGCTCGGAAGTACAAATTTGTACTCTTTTTTGTGTACTTCGTTGAATATTGTATATTTGAATCGAGATAACATAATTTGAAGTAAGCTGTAATGATGACTAGTCCGAGACACGCTCCACGAATAGGTTCACGGATAGTTGTCCAGGTTTTTACAACTACATCAGAACTATATCTACACGATAAACATAGATGATCACTTCTTACACCGCTCTTCCTCTAGTAAAAGAGTAATTGATACCCACGGAGACAAGTATTGTATTCGTTTCTGTCAAAATCACAGGAAAAACACCAATAGTTTCTTTGAATATTAGTTTTTTTTTGTATTCAGTTAATGCATAATTCATCAGCTGTTTTGTGGACTCATTTTGTGTTCTGTCAGATCATCTGCTCTTTTGACATTAACTTTGAAATTGTATTCTGAGAAAGTCTTTGTTTAACCAATATTTATATGCATTCCGTCATGACATACACTTTTCTTGGAAGAGATTTTCTTCATAATGCCTTATTATATATGTTGTTTTGTCTGTGTCACACTATTTTGCCATTGACAGGCTATCATGTTTCTTGTCACACTGGAGAACATGCACTAGTTTCTAACGACTCTTAATAATTAGCGTTTCATTTCCCCCAAAAAACTTGTATTCCTTAGAGAATAGAATAATAAGTAGTTGGGTTTAGTAGAAAGCAAATGAGTCTGTTTTACATCATGTTCCCTATTCTTTTATAGCGCAAAAACAATGCGTTTCAGAGCTGGGTATTTTGTAGATTTTCTTTGAAAAATCCATATATTGAGACATTGCAGTTTGTATGATCCCTGTTGAACCATTTCCTTAAGCGTTACAACACTATCCCATGGTCATAAGTAAGGTAGATCATTTCCTGTCTGATGTTGTATTTACAAACAGACACGCAAACCATGAATATTGAAATATAATATACTCTTTATTATTATTACTGTATTTTTAGTCTTACTTTCTGCAGATGATTTCTTCTATAACACTAGGTATATATTTTCTCTCATACTCACACCATTTTATTTATTCCTGGGGATTTTACAAATCTTGTAAGGCTATTACCGATAGTCTTTTTTTTATTTTTGTCTTGTCATATAGTGTCTGTTTTACGCCAGAGCCGTACTTCATTCCACTCATGTACTGAATCTGATACAATTAGGCTCAATTTCTTATCTTTTCAATAAGCCAGTTCGTAGTTTAAAAATTGTCTTCAGTGTGGGAAATTCGGGATAAAATCACATGTGCACTGAAAACGATTCTAAACTACAAACTGGCTTATTAAGACACTGCTGGCTGTGATAGGTCATCATCTACTTCATTATCATCATCACATTTTTATCATATTCATCATTATTACTATCATCTTTATTGCTCTTTTTTCTAGATTTGTATAAAGTATATTTCCTAACATTATTGTTAATTTTGCTTATCTGCATATAATCATTTACAAGCAGCATGTCATTGCTTTAATTGCGTAGAAATCCATGTGGGCTTCTGGAAAGTACTTTATTATTTCTCTTTCATCATGTTTACCACTTAGAATATATGTAATAAACCCTAGAAAAAGTACAAATAAATGGTACTATTTAATATCCTAATGTTGTAAAAGGATTATGCTCCCTTTCAATGTGTTACTGTTTTCATTCCTATATACTGATGATTACAACTGTGCCGACATGGAAGTTAGGCACTTGACTACCCTTATAAGTACATTATTTAGATCTGGGGAAACTATATGAAGATTCATGGGGATCCTTGTGTCAAATGGCATTAGTTTATTAGTAACCTGGAGCTTTGAGAAGAGTTTTAAGTTTTAGTACATCTTCAAAGGTTTTGTGCCTGCACTATTTGATGTACCAAATTAAATTTGGTACTTTTAATAACATTTTATGCAAATATCCTTTTCTTCCTGCCATTCTTTATCCCTTCATAATGCCATTAAATCAACATCCTCTTGTTTCATAGATCATTAGTAGTCTAAGAGACTGTAGTATTTCCACTGTTTTGACTACCAACACACCAGCTGCAACACACGTTTAGCTACCACATCAGTCTTGTTGACAATGGCTTTATTTTTGATGGTATTTGATGTTATATTTTTAATAACCATGCAATGTCAATAAATGAAATTCAAGATAGAGTTGTTGTCCTGGTACGAGTTTTGGGTTTTAATATTTTTAACTAAAGTTTGATGTCAATCTTTAAAATTGTTATTTTGCCTGTAGATAATTTGAAATAATGCTCATCATTAATTAAAGAATTGTTATTTCAGTATTTCATTATTTATAATATATTTTTATATGTTTGTATTTGATGATTTTGAAATAATTATGTATTATTTAGAATTCCTAAATCTAGCACTAGAGTGCATTTAGTCAAAGTGTGAAATAGTTAGATAAGTTAATCTAAATTAGTTAGCTATTTAGTTGACGTCACCTAAAATAGTAAAAGCGTGCCAAATAACGGTCATGCTAATCTGGGGGGTTCCTTTACAAAAGAATGTGGGAAAAAGATGGTGGATCTTATCAACATTTCCCCCCCTGATTTTGAGGCCGTTGGCACGTGATTTTTCAAGTTATGTGATGTCAGCTAAAATAGTGAAATAGTTATCT
>WUCR03024884.1:0-10662 GCA_009858155.3 Phymanthus crucifer
CAGTACAATATTCCATATTCACCAGAGAAATAATACCACAAATAAGCGAGTGACCTGTGCCGCGGTGAAGCATTATTCAGTAAGAGATTTTTGTTATATATAATTGAAGACATCGCATGTTAATGTCTTAACCTGGATGACAGGGTGTCATAAATCCACCTTATATTCGCCAAGAGATTCCAACGTACACACTTAATGACCTACAAATCCTAATAGTTTCCATGCTTTCTATATGGCTAAGCCCATATTTAGAATGAAACATCGCATGTTCTAAGTTTGTTCTTTCCAGTGAGAAGAAGTGCGCAAAATCACCTTTTTTTTTACAGTGCGCAAGTAGAAATGTTCCAAGAACCTTTCAAGGGAAATATTCCTGATTACTGTTTGTGCAATCAAATGAACGTTGGTGGGTGTGTTTCCTCTGAAAGGACGAACACGCAGGAATGTCAAAAACCTTTTCTCTCGGATGGATTTAGATAATGCGCGTAAAGATATCTAAGATATTTTAAAGGATTTTTAATATTCTGCACTAGCTTAAGGCTACGAGTACTACTACTATGCTCTGTTCCAAAGAGCAAGAATCAAACGATCCATCATGGTGGACACTAAGCAGTTTACGAGAGTGCTCTATGCGTCATTTACCCGATAACTACATGATGTACTCTACATATGGTTTTCTATTTGAGGTAATATACCTCAAGATAACAAGATTTTCCAACCGTAGACGCCAATTCTTTGTCCGCGGGGATTCGTTATCGCCGCTTTTCAGTTTTAATTATTTCCGGCGAGGAACAAAGAATATTGAATGAGGAATCTGGCTGCGCAGTTCACAATTTCTTTTTTGTCGGTGTTCTACGCGCGCCCTTAGGAAATTTGCCTTTAATTTTTGAGGATAGACTTTGCCGTCGCTTTGAACATGCCGTCTTGATTACGCGGAGGAGAATCTTTTCTCTGACCGTGGTGTGTTTAGAGTTGCCTTTACTTAACGGGATATATTTGCCAGTTTGCCAACGAGAGAATGAGCTCGTAAAAAGCATAGAAAAGCTTTTCTTTTCGTGATGCGTGTGAACCAATACGATATATCATGTTGGATGTTGGAGAGCAATGAGCCTCTTATCTTGAAAAGCAAGCATAAACGAGCTTCAATCCCTGCCATTTTACCAATGAGATAATCTCTTCACTTCACCTTCCAAACACTAATCCCGACGTAACAATCCTAATACGTTCTCAGTATTAGTCGCTATGGCGACAAATATCAGTTACTCAAACACAGTAATCTTTGGCTCCAAAATTCTCTTTATTCGACGTTTTTTCGAAATCATTTGTCGAGCAGTTTACTTTGTTGCCAACAGAGTTCCAGCATCGGCAGTTTTTGTCGAACAATATTGATTCAAAGTACGGCATTTTTAGACCAGAAGTTAGACATTGTTTAGAAAACCGGCTTTCTGATAGGGTCAATTCGGCTATATAAACAAAAAAATGACGTGATTTTCGACAGCCAGTTGGTTTCGGATTGCATAGGGAAAAAAACACCATAAATCCGACGTTTTGGGTCAATCACACAAATCTCAGAACACAATCAAGGTGAACATATATAAGGTTCAAAAAATTGAAATAGGTGATGATATTGAGTAATATCCTAGCTAAGCTTGACGAGAATGTACACAGCCCTCCAAAGAAGGTATTACAGATTAAATATTATCTGTACTACCTCTAAAAGTCCTTCCTTGGAAAACACTAATATAGAAAAAAGAATGTTTAGAATTTTTCCATTTTCGTCACGTGATCCCAAATGCGTGCAGCAAAGTTATTTTTTTTCGTGAGTGAAAACCACTTTCACTATATCACGAGAAATGGATAAGAAACCGAACATTTCCACTTTTGCATAACTTTTTTAAGATAACAGTCGGAATTCTTTCATACAGTATGCCTTTAATTCCACTATTTCTACGACATACCGCTTCAAATTGAATTTCCTTTACATAAAAAAACTTCAAAATTGGTGTTGAAAGACAAATTGAAAATTGCGCAAATACATTATGCATAATATTTAATTTCCGGAGAACGATACAGATCTAGAAACACGAAAAAAAGAGGGAACAAGTAGGGCTAAAAATAATGGCTTTCCTTGACCGAATTATGCTAATATCAAATGTATTGTCATGAAATATTTAGACTAAACAAGAACCGCTTCGAGCAAGGAAGATCTTGATAAAAACTAAGTCTTTATCAGGGCTGTACACTTGTTTTTGTTTTACGTCTTTGACGTAAATAAAGTAATTGTAAAGCGCATTAATACCCAGCATATCAATGGTTTAGGTTATCAAAACAATGTAATATCCTTTGATGAAAGTTTTCGTTGTTTTGAATTCCTGAAGTTTACAAGTTAAATATCGAAGATTTTAACTTAACAGGAGTGGGAGAAGTAGCCTGAAGGATCTACCGTGGTAGGAACCAAACAGTGTAAAGATAGCTTACCAGATTTTCCAACGCCATCTTTACCCAGAACAGCCACGCTCAAGCTTTTGATGTTTTGATTGGAGCCCCTTCGCATCCGTCTTGCGTAGCTTATTCCAGGCTTTTCTGGAGTACTAGAACTACTGTATATAGGCTTGCTAGGCAGCGTTAAGTATTCCTAAAAAAGACACGAGAAACACTTCAAAATTACACAAACGCACGCTGTTTTCTAAGCAGTACAATAACACTTACCATTTTGTAGCGTATTTCCGAGTTGTTCTTCTTTCTTTTGACTTTCTTTTGATTGCTAACGGTGTCTGTGATAGTTTATCAACTCTAGGTGAAGCGAGCTTCAAGAGTAAGATCCTTTATGTACCAGTTCTGTACTGCAACTGGTCTCGATGAGTCAAACCTGCCTTATCGCCACACGCGGATCCCCGTGTTGACGTCATACGTGACGCAAATACAGCGGTTTTCAAATAACCTTCAATGACTTCCTGTTTGTATGTATGTTGGTTTTTCCGTGTTTTTTTTTTTTTTTTTTGCTGAATAAAATAATGCTAATCGGCTCACTGAATTATGCTTCGAGGTTTATGAATGAATTCACCCACAGAAACAATTTTCAGAGCTATTTCATGCAGTTATTTTGGTTAGAAAATGCTTTGAAACTGAAACATATTTGCAAGCGAACATTCAATTTTGCCTGAAAAACTTAGGGTTTCAGTAGCACAAGAAATAAGATGTTTTCTGTTAAGAGATTTTCCCTATTATGATGATTCTAACATCAATATAGGCTAATCTCTGTCGTTACTTAGGATATTAGACCAAAGTGTTTTCAACACAAATGAAGCCCGAAATGATTTCAAACGCAATTGATTGCCACAACATGACAGAACATCCGGCATATTTGAACGTACGACAACTTGTTCGTGCTCTGTGAACATTCATTCTAATGTAAGATTAATTATTAATAGTACAATTATTCTATTTCTCAGTATAATATTAAAGGAAGGGGCAGTGTTGAAATATTCAATATTTGTATATAAAAGGGTTTTCTTTTTTCAAAATAACCATTAAAATTGAACATTAGAATTACAAAAGATTTTCGCCAAGTCTCCGTCGGATCAATTTGAAAGATAGGGAGCTCTTGCACTCGGAGCCAATAAGATCTTTAAATCTCTCAGTAACGAGTTCTTCTTTCGGCGTCGCTTATAACGGTCCAACAGATCAAGACCAATAGCAAATCGTAGTGTACAATAACATGTTTTGATAGCAAGAAGCTTATCTTGTTGAGATCGCACATGTCAACATCGATATCAAGATTTATCCTGGCCCGCGGCTACTAGAAATGTGCTGTGGTTTTCGTGACTTTGCCGCGCAATCATTCTTCATTCCTACATGTCCTCGAAAACACAGTATATCACGACCTCAATAGAATATCGTTTTGGTTGCTGTCTTATGAGGTATTACCCTGATTCCAGAAGCGCTTAGTAGAGGGTTAATGGAGAAAATAGCTTTTTTTCCTCTAAGCGCCTCTGGAACCAGGGTAATCAGTGCGGAGGTATTGGTTATCAAGCGCTATAATATGGGAACGAAAAATCTTGAATTTTTAATACAAAAGCTTAAGTTTATGCCAATCACATTAATGGTGTTTAGTAGCAACGTGCAGCATAATAAAGTCTTGAATAATAAACAGTATATTAATATTATTAATATTATTACGTCTGTCTTGCTGTTTTGATTAAGGTGAGTAATGAAGATATCTTTCATCGACAGTAAGGAAGGCCACAACATTAACCTCGAGCATTATAGCGAGGTTTAAGTGAAAATGTCGCTTGAAATGGGTGATAGAAAGTCAAGACTAATGCGTCATAAACTGACTTGACAATGCTATATCAAATTACTCTAAAATAAAACAAAATGTGATTGTAAGAGAGACTGATTTCGCTCGACCAACAGTTTTTGCGGCTGGACATCGAAGCTATGTCAGGAGTGCATGTCATTACAAAGCTCATCACTCACTATAGTTTTGTCTTTCTTTCCCTGTAGTGTCTTTTCTTCCTTCCTTACTTTTAATTCTTCCTTCCTTCCTTCCTTTCTTTCTTTCTTTCATTCATTCATTTTTCTTTTATATCGCGTTTTCTGCTATGCAGTGTCCAATCCAATCTCAGTTTTTCATTGAATGCTTGTTATGATAAAAAGTAGAACGAAAGAAAACAAGCTTGGTCGATCGTGTTTCCTGAAAGGAATCGGGTCAGTCGTTTTTTAATAGCATTTACAGTGAAGGGACCTGCTACCACACTTTCCGAAATTTTCCAAAAACCTACATTTAGAACAAAAGAAATGCGAGCTTGGAAAGACTAAATACACAGTTGCTTGATATTTACATATTTGGCATATCGTGTTATTTTCAGGACACATTGTTATATTATTGGAAAAGTATTTCATTCCCCCCTAGAGTGCACAAGACAGGTTTTGAAGACATCATGACATTTGTTTTTACTAACTTCAAGAGCTACAGAAAAATGCGTAATTCAATTGTGGTAAATCGATCCTCCTGCGTTGCAATAATGGCCCAGTGATAGCAGGGTGAAGGAAGAATGCTTTCCTCTTTTCCAAACACTGGAAATGCGTTAGTTTCTTGGATGTTTTGCCCCCAAATTCAAAAAGTTACTAGTCACTTGATGTAACCAATTTTTCTGAAATTTGGAAAGCTTATAAAACACTCATGATTCATATGACGCTTTGATTTCTTTTGCGAGTTATACGAGTTTTTATGCTAAATACCATTTTAAAACTGAATTCTGAACTTTGACGAAAGATAGCAACTGAACTTCTGTTCTTGAAAACCGAGCGTGCTATTTACAAGTTCACGCGCATATTGCTCATAACCAACTTTTTTCCTGTTTGGTTTTGCTTGGAGTGTTTTTTTTTTATGTTGTTTTTTTCTGTATTGTTGGTTTCATTTACCCGTACATCATATCTATACCAAGTGATGATCAACTTTGCTTCAATCCACGTTTGTTTAGTATACATTTGCATTAATGTTTAAATAACAATATCTTCATAGGAAATTCTTTTTGCATGTGTGCTCTTAAACTAGACTGAATTCTGTTAGCAGTGTTAATGGATTTTTTTTAAAAAATAGACGTTTAAAGTGGTTCTTCAACATTGATCGAACTGGTGTGCCTCTGGCTATTGTAAAACAAACAAACGACGAATAAACAGTATTGTTATTCAGCATGGAATGGGATGAGGAATATGTTTTCCCCCTCTCTCTTTCTTGCTTTATCACATCTTCCTTTCTTTCGTTCATTTTTTCATTCATTTATTCTGTCTTTTTCTCCCTAATTTTCATTCTTTTATTACTTTCCATCTATCTTCCCTTCTTCTTGACTTTCTTTCTTTCTTTCTTTCTCTCTTCCTTTCTTTCTTCAGCCTGTCTGTCATTTTTTTTTTCTTTTTTCAGTTTTACACTTCTCGGCTCTTTCGTTCATTCTCTCTCCTTCCCTTTCCTACCGTTCTTCTTTCTTCTCTTTCTTTCTTTCCTTCTTTCATTTTTCTCTGTTACAGTCTCCAATAACTTACAATCTGATTGTTTCATTGATCCAATTTGAGAATCATTTCGCCTCAACTCGATACAGTCGTCACCTGCTGGTAGCTTCTTTAATTGGTATAATTAGTTTCCTATCCGTCTACCAATGCTATTGGTTTCTATGAGGTCTTTCCCCATAGGTGACTGCTAATATTCCATATTAAATTACGACCAATTATTACGACTCCTGCTTTTGAAATTAAAGCATTTTGACTCTCTAAAATCCAGAAAATAGCACTGGAGATTTCCTTATCAATATTGAACAGTTCCCCAGCATTCGTTACACGCCGGAGGAATAACAGTGTTCAATATCATATTCATTACAAAATCATCACTATGCTCCAGCTTTATGTGCAAGGCTAATATTAGTTGTATTGGACAGGTTAAAAATACGCTTCAACTGCCGGTTGTTTTGCGCGTTTGTATAAAGAACGCTGAAATATGAATTACAACAGTCGATAAACATGAGCCAATATTTTAGCAGGTACTTGACGAGTCTGAGTCGCAAATGGAAAGTTTTAGAAAGAAAAAGATACCTGTTTTGTTGGTGCGTAATATCGAAAGTTAAGTGTTGGTCAAGACAGGTGTGGTGTCCGTTCACCCTGGATTTCACCACCCGACCTGCTTTGCGTAAGTAAAGCCAATAAACACGTGCAAATCCTGAATTACCATTTGAATACCATTGACTTAACAACCAGAATCCACGAATAGAATAATAACATTGTCGACAACCAATTATCAGATGCTCTTTTCAAAGAACTGGGCATAATAGAAGCGATGGTTCTTTAGAATCGGGAGTGGATGATTATAAATCGGGAATCTGCTAGCTCAGATATATCGTTGTTCTCTAGACACTGAGTTACGCGGAGAGACTCGAAGACATGGATCACACGAGAATGTTTGCACAAGCTCCTCTTCAAATTCCTCTTTACTCTCACGGGTGTTTACAGAGAGCTGTCGGGAATGCAAAGCAAATATTGTCGACTCAGAATGACGATAGATGTGCGTTCAGTATCGATTCCATCTTAGCGCGTAATTGTAGTAGAGATACAGACCCGTCAGAGTCAATATCGTCAAGGATGGCAATGAACAGCGGCGAGAGGTTCTTACCACGACAAACTGCTGCTGTACACCATGCAAGGTTTCACCCTTATTTCAGTCTTCCTCGGACCAGCTTGGGACAAACCAACGCATTTGCGAAAACAAGTCCGAAAAAAGGTAAGCACATTGATAACGAAAGACTTTGGAAACTGGGATAATTATTGCGCATGATCTATTAACTTTTTTTATACAACACTGGCAGTTTCAAGAACTTTCAGCCCAAGTCAAGATATTCTTTGAAGTAGCTCTTGATCCTTGCTTGCTCTTGCAAAAAACTTAAAACCAAAATCGACAAATCAAGCGCTGGATGCGTTTCATTTTGGAGAGCGCCAAACTCACTCGAAGTTTCCTCTCGTCTGGGATTTGCGATTGCTTAGTTCACAGTCCCAATACACGGAATGTATGCAAAGAAAAGCCGTATAATGAAGAGAGCATTAGCAAAAAATGAAGAGAATTAGTCGAAAGACTCTATACATTTGGTGTACTTCATGATCAAGGCTAAATCATCTGCCCACTCGATGAAGCAATCGATCATCACAAAACTTCTTCAAGAGCCTAATTAATTAAGAAGAATCGATTCGTTAAGTTGAATTTGTTGAATTGATCTTTTGAGATGGTAGTTCTTATCGTTATTTTCTTCAGAATTTCTTTTTAGTGGTTTTTTTCCCGTGGTTTTTACTCTTCGGCTGCCTGTTTCCTAGACGCGAAACATATCATCTTGGAATGTCACTTTCCTATTCCATCGTTCGCGCGCGCGACACCTAAAACAATCGATATTACCCCACGCCCTTTTCTAATTTCTTAACCGTTGCTAAGAGATAGAGACGCGAGAAAAGTATTAGTACTAAATGATTGGGGAAAAAACAAACCCATTAAAGCAGACAATAAAAATACATCAAGCAAACCACTGGGGGTATATCGAGAAGAATAATGCTGTGAGGACAGGGAACATAGTCTTCCGCTCCAGCAAATCTCAGAGATGTCAGGTTAGAAAAACAATACACTATCGAACAGGAATGCAAAAAGATGGGACTAGTGAAAAATGCAAGCACTCTTCGGGAAGAAGGAAAGAGGGGTTTTCTTTGTTTCAATAGCGATGAGCTCCATTTTAATATGAAAAGAAATCCTCTTGGTACTCTACTTGTTCGCCTTCATCTTGATACCCAGTTTTAACCAGTTCTTCTCATGTTTTTGCGTTTTTGATTTTGTTTGTTAAGTATTCTTGTCATTTTCGTTGTTAGTTGCCATTTTCCTTGCTGTTCTTGTTCTTCATATTGTTCTTCTGTTTCTTTTTGTCCTCTTGTTCATTCTTACAATCAGTTTCAGGCTATTCCCTAGGGGTGCGTTTAAGGAAGAGGTTCGTTTTCGGCTACCAGTAGATCCTCGACAAAAACGGCAGACTCAAATTTGAATGACTATACGTTTAGATTAATCTAAAAGTAAAACAAATCTCATCACTAGTAATAACACATTTACTTTAGTAAGTACTTTTTGCAATTTTTCGTTAGTAACAATTTAAGATTTCAGCCGTTTTGGCAAAGAGTACTTCAGTCATCGAAAACAAATGAACAAAATTATTATACCAGAACATAAGTTATCTTTGCTAGTCATTTAACTCCAACTTCTCTTATCTCCGATTCCCGTTTAATCCTTCTACACACCCATCAGTATTGTCTTTTAGCATTAGTAGCTACATGTAACCAAAATTAGAATCTTTAAAACTTGAGAATTCTTGAAACTTTAGCCTTATCAAACCCGTCCAAGGAAAAGCATTTCTGTTTTACAGCGCGAAGCGCGCTACCGTTGCCAGCAGACAAAGATTTTTGATGAATTTTTGGTACTTTTCTGACACATTTTCAAAGGCGCCGCAAAAAGCGTTTATCCACAAAAGCCCGTCTCATTAACTTGTTGCGCTTTCCCACGCTATATTGTATGCGGCTCCTTTGAAAATATGTCAAAAAAGGGTCAAAAATTCATCAAAAATCTTTGTCTGCTGGCAACGGTAGCGCGCTTCGCGCTGTAAGATATTTTGATAAAGTTTATGGTTTAAGTAAAACAAATTAGTAAACGACGATCATGCTGTACTATAAACGATAGGGGCTTTGGCAAAACCATCAGTAATGGTCGTGATTTCAATGAATTTTGTAGTTCGATTAGGTTTTACTATTCAGAGGAAAGTGACTGAAGCATTCATATGCGTTTTTTCTTGAGTTGAGCCTGAACAGGTTATGCCCGGAACAAGATCCACGACTTCCGTTTCCACACTGACACTCCCACTCTTCCAACTGTGCGCTGTGGGAATAATCCACCATGGCACCTGTAAAATCATATTATGAAAACCGAGAATTAGGGGAACTTTAAGATTATTGTGTGCACAAAATCTACGACGCCGACGTAAACCGGAAGTGCAAATAATTTCACTTTGGATTTTCGCGCCTTGCATGTGGATGAGGTGACTTTACTAATGAAATCTTCAATGAACAGAACCCCATATCCAATGGGAAGTTATTTACACTTCCTGTTGACAGTTCGCCGTCGTCGATTTTGCAAAACTTAAAGTCCCTATTGACCAGGTTGTTCGTTCATGAATAACGGCAATCAAAATCAGGTTACTCAGAACTCCTTCATCTTTATGCTCCTGGAAGTTTATGCTTCTACTACTAAACGTTTGTACTTTTAATGGTTTGAGACTACCTTTAAATGTTCTTTACTGAAACCATAGAACCATTCACAGAAAAAAAAAACAAACACTAAAGCCTGTATCCTTCTACACCTTCAGTAGCATTTGGTATGCTTACGAAGTCGTTCGCATAACTGAGAGTTAGTTAAATGGTTCACTCTATAAGTACCAAGTTTATTTCCAAGAAATAGACACGTTTCATACCTCTAATATACTACATGCAATGTATTATATGCCAGCCACACTTGCTGGTCTTGGTGCTTGAGGCGGTCGTTAAGGTGCAATTTTGAAGGTCCAACATATGCCGTCGTCTGCAGCTAAGCGTGAAGGCCCGACATCAAGACTTGTTCTTTTTTTCACACACCAGAGAAGAGAAACATGCATGTTTGTGGTGTCATACGTCTGGCAAACCGCCTTGCTCGAATCAAGGCTTGTTATACAGCTAGCATCTTGCCAAGGATCATTTTTCTGATCAACGCAATTCGTAATTATGAAATTTGAGTAACTTTATAACCACGTTGGAAGTCTTGCGACCTTTCACACTCTCTTTCTTAAGGATCGACAAGCCAAAAAGCCAAAAATAGGCCAAAAGGCATAAAAGAACAATGCATCTTGTGACAGACAGTAGATACTTTGGCGACGTCTTTCATTTGTGTTACCCTTTTCACAATTCATGGGTGGCGTAGCGGTAAGAGCGCTCGCCTCTCACCTCTATGGTCCTGAGTTCTAGCCCTGGCTTGGGCAGGATCACATGCGAGTTGAGTTTGTTTGATGTGTTGTTCTCTCCCTTGCCACGAGGGTTTTTCTCCGGGTTCTCCGGTTTTCCTCCCTC
>WUCR03025145.1:0-10651 GCA_009858155.3 Phymanthus crucifer
ATTTTCACAGTGCCCCCCCAATAATTTTTTGCTTCCACAGTGCCCCCCAATAATTTTTTGCTTCCGCCGTCCATGGCGTAGTATCTCAAATATTTTATAATTGATAATAAAAGGTATAAGAATGAGAAAAAAGGTGACAGCATTTAATGCAAAGTTCAAAGTAAGGAAAGAGTAAAATATTAGAGAGATCTGTGAATTCTTAAGTTTTGTTTTGATAGATGAGATGTAAGTAGGAAAACAAATCTTATTTTGATATTGGCTACTGTTGGCCATTTGGATGTTCAACCATTCAGATTGGATATTTTCTGAATACTTCAGTTGTGGTCAGTCTTCCTGCATGTGTCAGTTGGTATGCCAAGCACCAGTACCAACATATCCCATTCATTCTATTCCATTTCCCTTTCATTCACTACTATATTATGCTTTTCAGAAAAATTAAAAGCAGAGGGACTTAAGATTCAGAGAGCACCAGAGGTAGGAGAAAGGAAGAGTTCTTCCTGATAAAATGTGTTGATTCATATTGTTTGTTTTCTTTGTGATTTAAGTAAACTTAAGGTGACTGCCTACTTTAACTTTTTAACTCATTCTGCTATAATTGATAGATTGATGCATTTTATTGTTCTATTTCCTGTGCTGTTTCCCTTGTTAAAGGAAATCTTGATGCACTTCATGGACTTTTTTTGCATTCTTGTAGGTTGATGTTGTTGACAGTACAACTATAAATATTTCCTGGTCAGATCAAACAAGCAACAATAGCCATTTATTGGAATGCAAATTTGAACTTCAGATGGCTATGAATAACACTAATTTTAGGAATATTTACAGGTATGCCATTCTTCTTCCTCTTTTTAATGGCAGTAATTAAAATGTGTTTTCTAATTTCTACTGTATTTGTGTTTTTAGTGGGATGAATACTAAGCACAAAGAAAAGCAACTTAAACCAGGAACAACTTATAGATTCAGGTACACTCATTTTTACAACTTTAATTGGAAATTAGTGCTCGAGTCCGAGTGGTCCAGGTCAACTGCTATTGACTCATAGGCCATGAAGATGAGAGGTCTATTTACTGGGTTGGCTGTGTGAAATCCGGCCAGTCTACCTTATTTGCCAGTGGATAGGCAGACATGCCAACCCCTGAAATCTTCAAATCTAGAGACTTTATTTAGACAGGAAATGACGTCATAATATTAATAACACTCAATAGGATTGGTCCATTTCTAACCATAAGATGATCACTTTCATTGTGCAATGGCGTAGGCATAGGTTTTACAATGATTTGGATGGGTAAATAGTCTGTAAATGTTTTGACGACCAAGTTTGACTTTGTTAGCAATGCAAAGGCACCAACACGACTAACAACTTATATAATATCAATTAGATACACTTTTATTGCTCAATAGAAAGAATGGTCAAAAATGACGATTATCAGGGAAATTCCGTGTGCTAACCAGTAGACTGGGAGAGGAGGTCCAAAATCTGGAGACTCCTGGATAATCCAGGAGAGTTGGCATGTCTGGTAGAGGTCAATTTGGTGTATAAGTCGACCCCTAAAATTTAGATGAAAAAAGTCGGGTTTTTTTTATATGGTTTATCACAAATTGAGGCATCTGATTGGCTGAGCTACTAGGAGTCTATTAGTGATAGGCCTCTAGTAGCGAAAAGAACCAGTTTAAGAACCAAAAATAAATAATTTTTTTCATCCTTTATTGGACTGGTTACTAGGTATTTACTAAAACAGTTAGACATCAGCCCATGAGTAAATAGCCCATGCGATATTTAGCCTCGCAGGATATTGATTTGTATACCATTCGTACTGAAGGACTAATTGTTAAATAGACCCCTGGTAGCTCAGCTAATCGGGGGTTAGGGTTAAGGACAGGAACACGTGCAAACAGGTCAGTTGTGCTAATGGGTTTGTGTGAAACAGCAATTGTGCTAAATGACTGGGTTCCAAGGATAGACCATTAGTCTGTCTTTTCTATCAATAGACTGGAACCTCTCTCCATTCCCAGTCTCATTCATCTGTATATACATTATTGTTAGCTCACTGTGCGAAGATAAGTGTATTTCAAATTGACAATTGATCTTTTCTTAGAATAGAAAAATCAAAGCAAAGTATTGATAGGATTTGTTTATTTTGTAGGTTGTGTGCTATCAAAGATAAAGTTAAAGGGAGTTATTCACCTGAAGCTATTGCACATACTCAGAGTACAGCACCAGCTACTCCTTCAGCACCTTATTTGCTCAATAACACAAAGACAAGCTTCCATATCAAATGGAGTGTAAGAAAAATTCTTATTATTAAAATTAGAGATAAAATTTTGTTCCCTTGTTAATAGTTTTCCAATAATTTTGTTCTAAAAATTTGCATGAACATAACTATAAAAAACATGCCTCACCAAAGGGCCAATATAACCAAAACGAGACTTGTCAGTCGTCTGTCCTACACAATGTGGCTTTCTCCTTACAATATTTTGAAGTTTATGCCATCAGTTCATGGTCAAAAATACCTCTTGCAAAAGCTGATATTTCGGTATATTGGCCCAAGCAACCTGTGTCCATCTGTCATGTTTGTAATTTGCATGTGGGCAAAATCTGACACTTTCCTGAGTGGAGACTGGGACAAGTTTTACAAAATTGTGTTTTTTTCTACTCACAAAATGGAAAAAAGATGCAAATTGATTGAGAACAAGATCTTTATCCAGGCTATGATAGAATAATTCCATGAAATAATGGAAAAATGCATAGTGCAACACAAGGGAATTACCTTAACCAATAATAACTGTTATGTAATAGGCACCAAGTGACCATGGATCGCCGATCAAGGTATTCAAGCTACAGTGGGACAAGGGTGAAGGCAAAGGGAAATACTACGATGTCTACAGTGGTAGCCAGAAGCAGTTTAAACTTCCCCACAAACTTCAACCAGGAACAAGGTGTTCATTTAGAGTGCAAGCTATAAATGATATAGGTGCAAGGTAAATATGATTCCAAACCTTGGTGGGCCCATTGACTAAATGCAAGGTCACTGCAACCTACACAAATCCCCTGTCTATTAAATGTCAGTGCGTAGTTTCTGATTCCAATCATAACCCTTTTGACTGCCTAGTGTTCACTACCATTTTTCAAGAAGGAAAAGATACTTACAATAGGGAGGTACATGGTTGCCAAGTGGCAGGGAAAAATCAGGAAAAAGACAGGGTATTGTACCTTGCAAAATGCATGCTGAGAAGAAGGTGGAGAATTTTATTGATGATAGCTTTATGATAATTATTATATATATTCAGGAATATAGAACATATCTGTAAGAAAGCCAAAGAGATTACTCTTGGATATTAGAATGTGCATATTGATATCTAGGATCATCCATAACACTGAGCAATGTTACATAATCATAGTGAGTACAGCCACGACCTGAATACATTTACAAGTGCTGGTGTTCCAGATGTTCCAAAAGCACCTATTCTTGAGAGGGCAGGACATAATTATTTGGCATTATCATGGAATAAACCAGAATGCAATGGAGGTGAGTAGCAATCAAATGGCAGCTTACACATGAGAAATCAATAAAATTAACAAAAAGCCTTTATTTGTTACAGCTGAAATAATAGAGTATTTGTTAGAAATGGAAGACACTAACACGGTATGTTTTATGTACTACAGTATGTGAAAATTAAGGTACCGGGAGACCTTGATCTGTGGCCATTTTCTCAATATTTGTAGCAATGGTTTCATTTTCGGGTTTCACTGACCAACTAACAAATCAACTGCTTTGACTGTATCTGTACTCTTGGCGCCATTACTCGTAATGGATTGCATATGTTGTCTACTCATCTCGACGATTCTTGCTGATTTTAGTGTATCTTCTATGCTTTTATTGGTTTCCATCAATTGTTCCTTTAGTTTTATGTCCCTGAGTCCTAAGACTAGTTTTGTAGTTATCCAGGATTCCTCTTTATCTCCAAGATCACGATTTTTGGCAAGCACTTTAAATGCACTTAACCGACTCATGCACTTGGAACATAATGGCTCAAAATACGCTTGAAACTTATCTTCTACTGTTGAGATCTTCTCCAAGTCTCCTTTGTCATCCCATCTAAACTGTAAAAATATTTCTTGGCACTCTTTACTCAACAAGTGCAACAAGGTAGCAACTTGTATTTTTTTAGACTTCTCTTCGAGTCCACTAGCAAAGTTGTATAGCTCCCAAGACCACTTCCATTGTCTCCAGCACTCAGATTTATCTTTTTCTTCACTCGCTCTGAGCTGGAGGAAGTTTCAGGTGCTCCATCTCTCTTATTTCTGAATTTTGGTTCTGACACCATGTTAACACAGCGACAACAAGACAGGGTTCCATGAAGCAACACACGTTACTCCCTGCGCATGTCATACTTACGCACAGGCATATCATCATAATTTTACAGAAATAACCTAAAAAAAGTAAAAATACCTTTTCCATATAAGTAAATTGTATTATTGTTCTGGTAGGCATATGGATTTATGGTAGCATACAGAGGAATGGAACAGCATAATAAATTTGAAAAACTGCAAAGAAACACTTCGTACAAATTTAGGGTGAGTGAACACTTTTGGTGTATAAAGTACATTTTTTGGATACGCACAATTTAGCTAGAACATGCCATTCCCAAAAATATTTTTAGTATTCTAATGTCATTACCTGAGGGAGGCATTTTATGGAGTTTGATTCTAACATAGTAGATACTTGTTTTTACTTGATAAACATAGTTAAATTATCTTGGGGGAATCTTTTGTGTTTTTAGGTTGCTGCAATAAATAACCAGGGCAGTAGCAGATGGAGTGAAGTAGCTATATTTACTACGGCACCAGAGAGGCCAGGTGAAAAAAAAAAACATCTTAATAATATTAACATTCTACATTACCCAAAGTAATTTCGACTTGAGATGCAACCTCGCAGCACTTCACTTTGTATTAGAAATGACTAGTTATACCAGACTAATGAAAGAACACTATGTTTTTATGCTTTCTATAGGGCGACCTTCTGCTCCATTGCTCCTGGGTAAACCTAAGGTCTCTTCACTTACAGTAGCCTGGGGTAAGTAGCTATACATGTGCTGGTCAAAGTGGCAACAACGTTTATTTGTACTAAATTAAGAAGGCAAGTACAACTAATTGACAACATATATTTTGGTCTTACTTTAGATCCACCGCAAGACACTGGTGGAACCGTTATCTCTCGCTATATTCTAGAGATGGATGATGGCACTGGTAACTACTACCTACCACATAATAAACATACTCCATCCTAATGGAGTCGTTTTTGTGTGACTTGTAAATGTAGTACCATGATGCAATAGGCTATGGTTTACTTACCATCATTTACTTTATGACCAGCCAACACATATTGGCCAACCATCGACTGTGCGTTGGCTAACACTAAGCCAACACTCCATGCTCTACCTGTTTTTTTCACCAACACTCCACCAACACTTCAACAACACGTGACTGGTCATCAGCTGTGTGTCGGTTGACTATATGATCAAAAAAAAGACAAGGCTCTATCGTCCGTGTGTTGGCTGACACTCAGCCAATGGTCAGCTAACCCATGGCCAATAGTTGGCTGATGTATAAGCAGTGGTTGGCCAACTCGGGGTCAATGGTTGGCCAACACAGCCAGTGATTGTTCAAGTCATTGGATTGAATGATGTCAATGAAACTTGAAAAAAATGTTATTACAGTAGATATTTGTGCAGTTGTTACATTACTGAAGATGGGAATCATGAAACTGAATAAATGCTCATGAAAATGAATCAAAATTCATAGGTGATACCATGATTTTGTATTTTCTGATAAAGAAGAAATTCATTGGCAGTACCAGTTTTAACTGGCTAAACTGTCTGGTTTTACAGGTGGTTCCTTTCAAGAGGTACACAGTGGTCTAGACTGCAGGCATAGTATGAATGGGCTGTTGCCTGGGCACTTGTACAAACTTCGAGTAGGTTGTGTGAGCGATGGAGGAACAAGTGAGGTATTTGAACTAATTGCTACATTCTTTGTTTAAGAAATATAAAACGGCCGCTTGTGTCTCTGTCCCCTGATATAAACACGGTTGCCAGCCAATCAGAGCGCGCGTAGTATCTCAAATATTTTATAATTCCCATTAATGACTTGAAGTAATTGTTGGTTTCAATGCATTTCAGTGGTCACGGATTTCTAAATTACGTACTCTACCTGTATGTCCTGGGCAAGCTAATCCACCAATCCTGTCTAAAATCCACAAACCACAACCCAACGCACTTCATCTCTACTGGGGTAAGGAATGGCTTTTTCTTTGTTTATTCTCCAGTTCCTTTAATCTCTAATCCTAAAACATTGTCTTTGTTTTCTTGTTTATTCAGACCCCCCAGATTATAATGGTGGGGCTCCAATAACTGCTTATCTATTGTTCATGCAAGTAGAAAAGATGGGTTCTGGTAGGTATTTGTTATTAATTCATGATCCTTGCCCTGAGAATTAGGTAGATGATGTACATGGCTCTTATCTTGAGTACCAATAGACCTCTTTACCTTTGTATGCAAATTACACATTTCAGATCACATGTCATTCCCTTGAGAAATGTTCTTTTATTCAAACATTTACATATGAAAGAATTAATTCAATTCTTATAACTCCAAAACAAGCAGTCCAGCATAAAGATCATACGCGTTCACATAGGCCAAAAGGGTGTTCTATTGTCTTATGCCTCCTATTGTTTCATAAGCCTTATTAAGGAACAAATGTTGACCATACAATAACATTGAGCCATTTTACTGTACGTCTGGGGAAGAACTGATTTACTACTGTGTTAAGCTTTAGGTGCACTTTAACATTAATTATTAGCAATTTTTTATTGAATAGAATTCCGTGAGATATATCGTGGAGTGGATAACTTGTGTACAATCAGTGGTTTACAACCTGGCAGATCATATTCTCTCTTTCTTCGAGCAGCAAATGAGGCAGGGGTAGGTTTGCTTACTACAGCACACTCCTTTTTTTACCAGTAATCAAAGTGTCATAAAATGATTATTTACAAAAATGGAATATGCTTTGTTTAGGTTGGAAAAGCATCAAATGTTTGTAAATTAAGTACAGCACCCGGGCCTCCAGACCCCCCTCGAGCACCAGAAACCATGTGCAGGTCAGCAGCTGCTATACAAATCACATGGGAGGTGAGTTTATGTGTAATTTGTATCATAGGATAAGCTATAACTGTATGTGAGCACTAGCTGTTTTAAAACAAATGCATTAATCTTAAAAATTCCATTAAATTATATTATGTATTAGAGTGCAAACACTATAAGCGTGAAACAGTACTATGTAAATGACACTAAATAGAACTAAAAAACGTTAATGAAACAATAAAAAACAATAGTGACAATCAACTATTTGTGCTATTTAGCACTATCTAATTAGTTAGTTGTTTCATGCTTTTAATGTTTGCACTCTATTCTGACAAATGCCGTATTGTCTTTTTGGTTGCAGGCACCTGCAGAAAATGGCGCTCCAGTAACAGGGTATACTCTGGAGATGATGGAGGAAGATACATTTATTGAGGTGAAATACAATAAAAAACAGATTTTTTATATTACATAGCGGAAAGTTTTTATCATGGATATTTTTCTGGTATACAGCAATACACAGGAACAGAAAAGATATTTGAACTGAGAAAAGGAGTGATTCCAGCCAGCTATTATTACTTCAGAGTCAAGGTCAGTTACTGACTGTGGTAGACAAAAATATATACTAACAACAATGTACGGCACTTCCTATATAAATGTAATAAATCTTGTATCACTTTGTACAAAATTGGAAAGGAAGATACTTCATGAGCATTGGTCAGAAGAATGCTGAAAGATGATAAATTGGTGATCATTTGTATTTCCATTGCCTACTGAGTGAGTGAGATAACAGTTCCCTGCTTAAAGAATCTCCTTGCTTTTCTTTTCTTTTACTGGAATTGGTGTTTGGGTTTCGGCATTCCTAAGGAGAAGGAGACACTTTCCTTGTTGTGCATGCATGAGGGTTACTAGGCAACTAATAGTGGGCTCATGAATGGTCAGCAGTTATGATAAAAGTAATTGTTCACTAGTATGGTGGGCTAGAAAATCGTACAGCAGACATTTCAGTTTCCATTAGTGTTCAATGATTAAAACACTGGTTCATTTGTCCACAACCAGGGACGGTGATACATAATATTGTTTTTATTTATATTGTTTCAGGCTTTAAGCTCGGCAGGGTGTAGTCTGTGGAGCCCAGTTAGTACATGCCCCACCCCTCCTGCTTCGCCAGTAGCTGTATCTTCTGTCAGAAAGGTACATTTAAATTTGTACATAGAGGCTGAAATTAGGCTGTGTCCACACTATCCTGGATAAATTTGAAAACACAACTATATTTTTCTGGTTAGGCCTTCTGTCCGCACTAATCTGCATGAATCCAGAACAATTCACCTCCATAAACAGAACTTTTTGAAAATGGCCTCCAGAGTGGAAGAATTTGAAAATGCCAGCTAAGCGTTAGTGTGGACAGAGTCATAAACAGTTAACAGTTAATAAAAATTTAACTGTCATAGTGTGGGCCAATGAACAGAATGTGATTATATAGCTCTTGTGATTATATAGCACTTATCGAGTGCGAGGTCCGTACCTTAAGTTATGGACCAAGTTTTTTCCACTGCTTTATGGCACGAGCGCGTAGCAACTTATGGTACGGATCGAGCAAACGAGTTAAATAAGATATTTATTATATGGCAAGGCTAATAAAGTAATTTTGATTTTCGGTCCATACAGTAAGTTACGGACCGCAAATCGACCAATCATAGCGTGTGAAATTACCTTGCCATATAGTAAGTGTAATTATGACTGTTTTAGATTGACCAGTCTTCATCTCACTTGCGGCTACAATGGAGGCATCCAGGAAATAATGGAGCACGTATTACATCATACAATATTGAAATTCCTGGTGTGAGAAATATAAGTTATGATCTGCAACTTGATGATGAAGATGAAGAAAAGAGTGAAGAAAGTCAGATTCAGGAGTATGATGTTGTCGACTTACAGCCAAACACAGCTTACAGGTATAGCATTTCATCCAATGTTTTGGTATTTTTTTCATTTATAGTATTTAAGAGGTTAGAAGAAACAGAGTAATGATACATAACACAACAGCAAGCAATCAAGCAACCTTTTATATACCATTATATAGAATTACTTAGGCTTTAAATAGGAAGTTTGAATGCATGTTGTGTGTTCTCATAATGTACACCCCCAGTGCCAATGAAATGTGGAAACCACTTGATCTGTTCTGTCCTTACCAGTAATATTACCAAACACTATGTCCCTATGTGTTTCAATTTTAAATACATTGTTTCTTTTCTTTTTTTTGTTCTTGTAATAGAATAAGAATTCAAGCTGTCAACAAAATAGGTTGTGGTCCTTTCAGGTAATGAACCTACTTTAAATTATAAATTATTTTAGAATATTTATATAAAATATGCTATGCATAATACATTTGAGTCAGGGGATTGGTAATGAATTGCATCAGAAGAGGCAAGTTTTGAGAGTTTGAATTTATATTTTGCATTAATTAATCAGTGTTTGAAAATGAGGAATGAAATGAAAACTCCAATAATGAATTGAATAATGCAGTCTTCGGGGAGTGCACTTCATATCCTTTGACTGTAGCACAATGATTTTAGTAGAAGGGCTAACAAAAGTCTGTGCCTGCTGCCAGTTAAGGTTTTATCCTGTTTTCTTTCCAGTCCCCTGATTGTGGCTGCCACAAGTGACCTGCCTCCTGTGGCCCCAACTTTAGAATTGACATCAGCTTCTTACCAAAGCCTAAAGCTGAGGTGGGGTTCAACAGGAGGCAAAGACAGTGTTGGAGTAAAATATACGCTTGAGATGCTTGGTCAAAGTGGAAAGTAAGTTATTGTATACCACTAATTGTAATTTGCAGTAAGCATGTCACTAGCTTGTAAATCCTTACAAAAAGTGTGCACTGTGCCAAACTTACTTTTTGTTTAGCCAAAAGGTGAAACTTTAAGTTGCATGAGGTAATTGTTAAAATATAAAAAAAAAACGGTTGTGCAACAATGTAATATATGGCTGCTATCATGAAAAGGTGTGGTTTCTTTAATGGAATACTACATTCTGTGTCCCTTAAAGCTTTCAGGTGGTTTTTAGTGGGTCAAGTACATCACACAAAGTTGGAAGACTACAAGAAAGGACTGAATATCAGTTTCGCATTCAAGCAAGGAATGAAGCAGGAACAGGACCCTACTCCAAGGTCTCGTGTTTTCAGACATCTGTGCAACCTCCATTGCCTGTCAAAGGTATTCATATACAACCTCACTGGTGATCTATCCCTTACTGTGTTAGCTGTATAACTAGGTATTTGTCAATCATTAGGTCTCAAAGCTGAGAAAACTGGTCCAGAATCCTTTACCATCAGCTGGGATCCCGTGCACAACATCAAGAAAGGTGATAGCATAGAATACCTATTACAAAGCCAAGGAGTAGGCAAGGATCAAGATTTTGTCATGGTAGGAAGATGATGCATTACAGTGCGTCTACTCCAACCAAAGCCACCCAAACAAATTTTTCCACAAATTATCCAATCAAATTCGAGGATTTG
>WUCR03025232.1:0-10650 GCA_009858155.3 Phymanthus crucifer
AGAAGTGTCCATCTGGGTAATACCTCTATGACACATCAGATGTACGAGTGAGCTATTTTTTAGATTTGCGCCATCAGTCAACCTTCGCGCGCGAATTTTAAACACGGCCTCTGATTGGACAAATTTTAAATCCATCCTCGCGCTCAACAAAAAGTGCGCGCGCGCTATTCACATACGACATTTTGTCCAATCAGAGACCGTGCTTGAAATTCGCGCGCGTAGACACAGGCAGCCCAAGCTCATTATCTGGCTATTTTTAACGAGAAAAGCTAATAATTGTTATATCTATCTATATATTGATGCACAAGTATTGGAATACATTCATTGTGACTCGGAAAGCTGTTTTAATTATAAATAAAGCCGTAATTCACGTTTTTTCTTAAAATTACCCTCCCCCATACCAAAAAGATGGAAAGGCTGGAAGCTTCGCCACGGCCGAGCTCCAATCGCCTGTACATTTTGAGTTTAAAAAATACCTTCCGATTATCCAATTTCTCCCAAACTTCGTCCTAGCCTACACCAATAATTGCTCCAGCAACTGTGTGAATTTCTTTGTCCAGCGACCACGACTTACGGAGAAAATAAAATATTTATCTCGAAATATCCAAATCCCGTGAGGCTTGAAGCCAACGTCCATCGACAAATTTGCTCGCGCCTCGGGAGAGCCTCGCTTTGGAAATGACAGGGCGACATCTCACCGGGGGACGGTCAGTTACATAACCTCGTTTTCAAGAGACAAACATACACCAAGGCCCACTCCCACGAAGGAATTTTGACTTAGGCTATTGTTTGGCACAGCCAATCAAAATCAAGACCTTTTGACAGAAAAGTTTCAAATTTTTAAAAACATCGCCGAATCCTCTGTAAGTTTACGATACGCAGTACTTGTCCAAGCAAAAAAAAAAACGTTTTGAATAACAGTATTTAAAAGAAATACAATATCGTTCTGACCGCCTTGGAATGCTAACTCACAATAACGATCGAAGCGACGAGCATGCGACTAAGAAAAGTCTTGATTCATTTACGAAATGGAAAATATGGTAAGCAACAAGTATATATAATAAACTGTTACATCGCAACTAAAAAATATATCAGCTGATACATAAGTAAACCAGCGTACAAAATGTATATCAGAAGAATGAACTAAATGGATTTGTATTTAGGATGATCAATAACTTTGAGTACGATCTTGGTGCAAGTACCGAAGCTAAGACGATCTTGCACGAAGCCAACGGCAGCAGTGAGAAAGAAAATAATGTTGGGCATCCATTAACGGCGTGCACCCTTGGCAAAATCGTAAACCAAGTCTGGAAAATAAAGGCATCGATAATGGGAAGAAGGAAAAGAACACAACCATACTATACCTACAAAAACTTAAAGCAAATCAAGCGAGAGCCGGGTTTCGTAAACAGTGTTAGTAACCTTGATTTCCTTGACGAAATACAGCTACAAAACCGTTGGACAAGAGTGAAAGACAGCAAAAACCAGGCAAGTCTAATATACAATACCGGATTTGAGTTCCAGAAAAGAAGAATTACGCATGAAATATGCTTCAAGTTGAAGGAGACCGGTGCACTTCAAATCTCGATTAAAAGTGGTCATTTTGAAATCTCTAAGGACGATGAGCGCTTTCCCCTGACAGTTCACGGCACTCCGATTGAACAGACTGTTGCTTTGATGCAATTTGTTGAATCCTCGAGACTCTGTAGCGGATTTTCATCTGAAATCAAAGAAAATGATCAAGCTGTGATAGGAACATTCACACCTATACACAAACACCCATCTTCGGTGGATGAATTGAAGGTTTTTTCTGTTAAATGCAGCATCTTTACGCCATCTGGCGGCCTCTGTACCAACTGCAATAAGATGAGAAGAAAGTGTCAACAAAGATCTAGACGAAAATCCTCTGAAGAACAAAACAAGCCGTCTAAGTTCTGCAATAACCGCTGGCTCTCTAAAGAGGACGTTGTTAACAAGTGCCTTAAAGAAAAGAAAAAGAAAGTTAATGCAGAAGCCCGGGAGAAATATTCTAGACAAAAAATTCAAGATCAAATGGTAACTATGGAAGATGCCGACCACACAGACTTAACTTCCATTTTAAATAATATTGACAAGAAAGATGTCCCACCTGCAATGGGGCTTCTGTTTGAAGAACAGCGAAAAATCCTCCACACACAGTCTTCTTCTGGTTATAGGTGGCATCCAAAGTGAGTATCTCCAGTGATAGAGTAGAGAGAGCTTTCATACAGCTGATGCTACGGTTTGATGGTTCATGCATATTTATAGCGAATTTTTTTACCTCAAGGGTTATAAGACTGTGCCTTGACCTGTATTGTAAAAATCCCCATGTTCTGGACAGTTTGAGAAAATTTGTGTACTTGCCAAGTCAAAGAACCATCAGGTAAATAATTAGACTTTATCCCTTATTGTACAATATTTTTATTCACCCCTAAAAAAGCAACAATCCTATTCAATCTGGCAATTGCATAAAGTAGCACCCAATAAAATATGAAAAACATTCATCTTATGAATTATACAGATACTATAAATCCAAAGTGGAACAAAAGCCAGGGTGGAACCCACAGGTTATTGCTTGGTGCTTAGAAGAAGCTAAGAAGAAAGGTCTCAAGAACCAAGATTTTTGGGGTGGCCTTCTACTTGATAAAATGAAAATTCAGGTGACTTGTTTGATTTAATTCTGTTAGGTATTACATATATGGAAGGGGAAAGAGAGAACATATATTTCAGCTTGCTCCACTTTACATCCTTGAGTCTGGACTGCCCCCTTGTTCACACTGTTCAACATCATGATAGCAAGTTATATCTTTTTGTTTCTTTGGTAGGAGAATCTTGAGATGTCATATTCCCATGGAAAACACAAGTTGGTTGGGTTTGTGGATTTGGGTGAAGTTCATAATCACATGTCAGTACTGTCAGGTGAGAATTACCAGTACATTTTTCTTATGTAGGAATATATATTTAGCCAGTTTTATCCGACTAATTTTTATCTGATACAGGAAACGATGAAGTAGAATGCCAACTTGCACAACATGTTCTACAGTTTGTCTTCCTTAGTGACTGTGGGTTCAGGTTCCCCATTGCTCAATTCCCCTCTGCAGGCTGTACTCCAAGTGATCTATACTTTCTTTTTTGGGAAGGTGTAGGAATGATGTATGATTATGATTTTATGTAAGTAACAGTTGAGCTAGTATAAATCTAGAGTTAAATGTCATTTTAACAAATTCTATTGAAATATCTGAAATTGTCCATCAGACTGATGATTGTCTGTGAAAATCTTATAATGTAATCAGTGCAACAGTACGAGAACGTTTTCTTTATAATACAAACTATAATTTTAAAATGTTCTTTAATTATGTATTTTCGAATTTATTCCATTTTGGTAGCTCTCCAATTAGGTATGGAGTCCTATACTTAATGGACAGCTACCTATATGGGATTACTAAGATTAATAAGAAACTAATTATAACATTAACTGCTGTGTGTTATTTTGATTGCAGTATCTACTGGTGTGTACTGGATGGAACTGAAGTTAACAGACAGTTTATCAAACTTCACTTCAAGGAAACTGATCCAGCTGATTCACACTTTACAACACACAACATTCACACTGGTGAACCCATGGTGTTCATGGTGGATTGCAAGGTATAACATTGCATATATACTAAATGTTTTATAAAAAGAATGCATAGTTGAATTGTCTTAAGCCAACAATCACATTCAGTTATGAGGATCCGTTGTTGTAGGATTCACAATCCATCTTTGGCAAATAGAATTTATAAGAAGAATAAAAGGAAAACCAAGACAGGCAACCAGTAACTGCCAGTAATATTTATTTACAGGACATTTCAGCCTTCAGCCTTCATCAGCTATTTACAAAATATTTTTGAATATTATTGGAACTGCTCAAACAACTTAGAAAGAACAATATCTCAAAGAATGAGATTGAATTTAAGAACAAGAATTACATAACTAATCATGAATGCAACATACAGTTTCAAGCAACAGTTGTCCCTTTTATTAGCAGATGTGCATTGTTTAGAGACTCAAATATTATATCCTAATTTTCAACAGGTAAAGAAAAATTATTGTCATTAAAACTTATTCTATTATTCTTTTTTAGCACAACTTCAAGAAAATCCGAAATAATCTTGAAAAAAGCAATGATAATTGCAAACCTAGATGTTTGACCTTTGGAAGAAAGGAGATATTATGGAGACAGCTATACAAGGCCTTTAAGTGGGATCAGGCCAACCACTCCCTTCCCATACACGAAAAGTTGACATTTCAGCACTTTCAGTTAGATCCGGCAACAAGAATGCGAAACAGCCTTACAGAAGATGTTTTGAACACTAAAATGCTGCTTCTCTTGGAGGTATGTTATAATTTATTATAAAATATTTGAGATACCACACGCACTCTGATTGGATGGCTACCATGTTTATATCAGAGGACAGAGAAACGCTCAGCAAATGATTGTAAAAAAAGTTCAAAAATATTTTATAAAAGGAATATAAAACGATTGCTTGTGTCTATAGACTGTGATATAAACACTCTGGGAACTGTGGAGCACTTCAGAAGTCAAAGAAACTTGGCTATGCCTCGTGTTTCTCTATGACTTTTCTCTTGCTCTACAGCTCCTGGCGTGTTAATTTCCCAGTCTATAGACAGGCGCGCCGTTTCATATCCCTTAAGGGAGCATTCATAATTTATGTAGGGGGGGGCTATGATGATTTTGAGGGGGGCAAGGGCTCTTTTCCCCAATATGCACAGGGAAAAAAAGTAAAAAAAACATGAATGGTTATGACTATGAAACCATTATAGATTAATGGGAATAGTTCTACTTTCAAAACTATTCCCATTAATCTATAATGGTTTTCATAATAATAACCATTCATGTTTTTTTACTTTTTTCCCTGTGTGATTTAGGGGGGGCTATGGAAAAAATGCAGCTGTCATGAAAAATCTGCTCTCCAGAGATGGGCTTATAGTCAATTTTATTTTTGTTGTTTGTAATAATCAGAATTTAACCCAATTTTTTACTTAGGCACACAGAAGATCCATGAACACAGGAGACAGAGCAAAACTTGATGGCACTATTGCATTTGTACAACACACATCATGCATCATTTCATTCTTTTCAGACAATCTTTTCATCACACATAATCAAGACCCTAGGCTGAAACAACTGCAAGATTTCTATTCCTTTTTAAAAGGGTGGAAAGATGAAGTTAGTGGCAATGAGAAACATTTCATCTCACAAAAACTATGGTTTGATTTACAATCCATGTCACTGGGATTAATGTCACTGGTCAAAATCAAATTGGCCAAATTTCCAAATTCTGTGATAAAACCTGCTATAGTGAATCAGGATTGTGTGGAGAACCACTTTGGTCAGATTCGGTCCTGCAATGGCCAAAACAATAATCCAACTTATAAACTGCAGCAGTCATGCCAGAACTCAATCATCTTAGGGCAGACAATAATCAGCAAAAAAAGTAATGCTGGAAAGATTACAGATGGTCAAACTGTATCATTGCCAGGATCTTGAACTGGGCTAACAAAGGAAATGAATGGGATGCTGTTTACAGAAATAACTGCATCTGCAAGTCTTGAAGACAAAATTGTCTTATTTGCTCTGGAATTAAAAGCAACATCATATGCTCTGCATAGTAACTGAAGTTGGGCTTTAGAGTAAACCCTTATTAATGCCTGATATTGATTATCTTCAATATATTTGCACAGTAAAACATGACTTGTGGTCTTCCCAGGACTTGTATCTTTCATTATGTCCTGCAAATCCAAGGACATTAATGTCATTATAATATTGTCTGTTTGTTACAATAGCTGTATCAAGTATTTAGATGTAGTTTTGCAACAATAAAATAACATTAAAATAAAAAAGAATTTGTCAGTATAACATATTGTGCATGTTCATTGTATACTAGTAGACGAAGGTTAAAAATATCTACTTTTATTTCAAATACGTCCTCAGTGTTTTACCTCAAACTTAACCATGTCTTGTTTTTCCTTTTTCTTTTGTTGCCTCTGTAGGACCCGTTTCCTTAACTCTGCATTTTTCTTGATTTTGTGCTGGTGCCGGAAATCACGTAAGAACTGATTGGCCCCCATGTGCAAATGCCTTACTACAACTTCATCTAAAGCTCAGCTACCACATCCTGTAAGAATTTATCAAATCATATGAAAACAATCAATATATTTTATATTTAAAAAATGACTGGGGTATAAACGTAGGTTGTCAAACAAAATACATGTGCAGTAAACGTTTTCACGTCATACTTATTTCATATTAGAGCTGAAAAATATGGTTTGGCCTTTTAATTCTGCAAAATATGGGGGGTGGTCACATAAAACTATAAAGCCTTTGCAAATTTGAAACCAGGGTGTTACTTTTCTGGCATTGAGAGTAATAATATTAAACTGACTGAAATTAATCACCTGATTGATGTTGATAGAGTTTTCTTAGCTGAAACAACACTTCCATTGATGTTGTAAGCTGTCATTCTTTTTCATTTCTTTAATTGACACTTCTATCAGGTCATTCCCTAGATTCCTTAATCTGTCTTTATTCAGTGCATCCACTCTGGATTGTTCCAGTGACATGAAGAATTCAAAAGCCTCATCACTAATGTTGATCAGTCCTCTCTCCCTGTACTGTTTGAATTCTGTTGCTTCAAGGGTACCTCCATACTTGGTGGAAGCAGCTATAGATGGATACTGTGCACAGAGTTCATTCTGGATTATTTCAGATTTCAATTGATTCCTTTGGACTTTTGCAAGAGTTTTCATTTCCTTGGAGTGCATGTTTTGTTTTACATGTTGCCTGCATTTCTCCATGACTTTTCGTAGGACCCACCCTCCAACATATCTGACTTTACCTTTTCCATCATCATTCATGTCCCAAACATTAAATGGAACCTCACTGTCTTCTGAATTTTGACAATCTTGGAGGACCTTGTCCGAAAGGTGTGCAAGAAATTCAGTGTACAATGTCAGAACAATTCCACTTCCAACCAGAGTTTGTACTTTAATCAACTTACTTGCACCAAAAAAATCATGGAGATAGGACTTGTATTCTTTGCTCTGGAAGAATACATGCAATTGTCCAGTGGCAGCCGTGAACTCTTGCCTGGTTATCTTTGTTATGGAATCATCTATGTTTTCAGCAGAATGTACATCTATAATGCTGAATAAATGATTCCAAATAACTCTGATGAATGCATTTAATATCTCTCTTGTATCCTCATGCAGACTGTACTCAAGCAGCAGACTATCCAACAGCAAGTTCTTGTCATGACCAGTCGTACCAACAATGGCATCTTTGCATTTAATTGATGACAGCAGATCACTGGCATTCAATGTGTTAGGAGGTTGAGCAAATTCTTCTCCATGCTCGTGAAGAGTGTTATTGACTTCTACTAGACTAATCAGGCACGTAGATTCCTTCTCAAAAATATTTTTGAGGAGGTCCTCATCTTCAATTGATGGTATCAAATCAGATTCATCATGGTCATTAGTACCATTAGCTCGGTCTTTTGACACAAAAAATGTAGCTGGATGATTGATTTTCTTTTTTTGACAGCAACTCAGATCTTCTTTCAGATTATTCTGGGCTGACCAACATTCACTGATCACTTCTCCAAGGGGTTCCCTCAAGAACTTCGGCCTGAAGTTTATAACTTGGAGATGATCAGCAGATTTTACCCTTGAAAGAGCAAAGTACATGAGACCTGATACAAATTCCTGGGAACTGTGCACAATAGCGGCTGGTAGAGTTTGGCCCTGAGACTTGTGACAAGTGATAGCGTAACTGGGGACCAGAGGGATTTGAGTTGTTGAACCAATCACATTGCCATAACGATCTCTCTTTAACCACGTTTCTTTTCCCACTTTAACGACACCAACATCAGGGAAGCGCACATTTGCTACGTTTGGGCTTTCCATATTAAGAAAAATTCCTTGAGACCCATTCCGTAATTGGTCGGATTTATTCCATAGAAGCATCACTCTACAGTTCTCTTTCAACAACACAACACGTTCTGCAGGGCAACCAGTCATGCCGATTGATCCACCTTCGATTTCTGCGCGTACTTCGATGAAATCACCAGGTAAAGATCTAAGTACGTTCATGTTATGAAGCGATGCGGACAGTCTCCTGACGAATATGTGTATTGCACTGTGGGACATATCAGCACTCAGATCTCTTGAAAGAGTAGCTATAAAATTACGTGACCTTTCCGAACACTGTCCGAGACGAAGTTCTCTTAAAACGCCGAGAAATTCTAAATCCTCTTGACCTTGTCGTAAGATTCTCGTCAGCTGATAACGGTGTGGAAAGGCGGTTTTGAACACATGGGACGTAAAAGAAAACTCTCCGCCATCAAAAACGTCGGGAACAGGCTTGATCTGTAAAAAATTCTAACATTACCAGTAATAATTTGTATTTGTTGTGAAGTTGTCAAAAACCTTTTCTGTCAAAAGGTCTTGATTTTGATTGGCTGTGCCAAACAATAGCCTAAGTCAAAATTCCTTCGTGGGAGTGGGCCTTGGTGTATGTTTGTCTCTTGAAAACGAGGTTATGTAACTGACCGTCCCCCGGTGAGATGTCGCCCTGTCATTTCCAAAGCGAGGCTCTCCCGAGGCGCGAGCAAATTTGTCGATGGACGTTGGCTTCAAGCCTCACGGGATTTGGATATTTCGAGATAAATATTTTATTTTCTCCGTAAGTCGTGGTCGCTGGACAAAGAAATTCACACAGTTGCTGGAGCAATTATTGGTGTAGGCTAGGACGAAGTTTGTGAGAAATTCTATGAATTCTATGTGACTAACTAATTTTCAACTTTTTTTGTAATTTTTCACAAAAGATATTCTTGACAAAGAGTTGGTTCAAGTGGAGGTACACTTTATACCCTCCTCGTTAAAAGGTGAAGACGGCGCAACCAGAGGTGGGTTAATGGTTATGAATAGCAATTATTTGTGCATAGCTAATTAAAAGCAGACATGGACAAATCACTTTTTCTTTATCAATGGAGGGGTGATGGTTGCATAGAAAGGGTGTAATATTCTTTACAAAATACCAAAATGTGCTCAAAAACCAATAAATTTTCTTTTTGATATCTGAAGAGAAAAGATATTAATTCAAATATAGATACAATATGATGATTCCACCTTTTTCTGAAGGTTTTACCTTTTGTTTTTGCCTTATCAATAAGCAAATGAGGAGGGGATTGAGCATCTCATCATAAATTATCAGGACCAAGGCTTTGTTAACACAATCCTATAATTCTATAAGGTCTTGATAATGACGATATCATGCGAAACCCAAATTTAATACATTTTATTTAGAAAAACTATAAACACCTTATATAGATGTAATTGATGCTCTGTATAACTCTAAAAGCTACCACAGTGCATATGAACTTTGAATGAACTTGAAAAAATAATTCTATTGTCTGTAGATAAACTAGGTAACCTACAGACTATAATGACGAAGAGGCAAGATTTGGTGTTACTCCGAGTTTCGTGCTTACGCACTCATCAGACAGTATTTAATGAAAAACATTCCTATCAACTAGATATATATACACGATATTAAACAATAGACTGGTTGCATTACAATAAGTGATAGTTATACAGGAAAACAATAGGTGTGAAAGTAGAAATTACGTAGACGAGTGTAAACTGCGTGGGTGCAGTACAATATAAAAGTGTCAAGACTATAGAATTATTTTTTCAAGTTCACATGATATCATGAATTAGCTGAGGGCATTAGATGAATCAAAACCGAGACAGCGAGTAAAATGTATAATAATGATAATTATTGAATTTAAGTCTAACACCATGGATTGCATGGAACGTAAACATCTATTATTTCATCAAGTACATGAAGTGTTGCAGCCTTAACACTATCCTTTTATCAAGGGGCAGAATGCAGCCAATCATACCATGTTGGTCTTGAATACCGACAAGAATAAATTAACTGTATAGTAGCATAGTGTTAAGAGCACGTACAAAAGATATTTACTATTCCATGTCATCAATGTTGCCACTTATTGTTTTAATTTGCATTCATTATTTATATTTTCATTTATATATAATATTTATTTAATTTTTCTAAAGGTGGGGATGGGAAACAGAACCCAGGTGTCCAAGCTTTTTGACAAAATGCATCCTGGCATTTTAAAGGGTAAATACTAGCTTTGTGATTACATTTCTTGTCACTTGGATTCAATATATCATTGGTTGGGAGGATAATATTCAATCCATCATTTGAAAGAAACTTATCATTTTTTATTTTGCTATTACTTATAGAGAAACGTGTACGCAAAAAAGCCAGAAAGGACTGAAAGAGTACACTGCCAGGATTATTCATAACATGTTCTGTAGCAACCTACAATAATTATCGAATAAAGTATTTTTAAACAACCCGTACATAAAACAAGGACTTTTTTTAGCTCAATATAGGAGCTCGTACAAAATAACTCGGAAGCTTCTTTCAGAAACTTTCAAAATACCATTTTTCGTATGAAAGACTATGGAGAGAAAATATTCAACAAAAGGTAAATACTTGTTGTAAAGGGTAATTCATCAAATAATTCATTCAATATTTTT
>WUCR03025257.1:0-20710 GCA_009858155.3 Phymanthus crucifer
ATAAAATCAGAAAGTGAGTGGTTAGGTGAATTGAAATGGCGGGAAACTGGTTTAGTTAAGTCGTTTTTGCGAACATCGTAGACTGATGACATTGCTGACCTCTACTGTTGGCAATATGAAATTTAATGTCATCTACACGTTTTATGGAGTCTTTGCAGGGAATATTAACAAGCGTAGTACTCTCGTTATCATTGGACTCCTGTTGACCTACCGCAGATATAAGATGAAAATTACAAATAGCTGTTAGCGTTGATATTAGGTACTTGCATAATTTTCTCTTGGGAACTACTTTTTCACAGACTAGTGTGCAGAAGTACATAATTAGAAGTGTCTATCTGGGTAATACCTCTATGACACATCAGATGTACGAGTGAGCTATTTTTCGATTTGCGCCATAAACCTACCTGCGCGCATCTGATTGGACAAATTTCAAAATTCATCCTCGCGCTCAACAAAAAATGCGCGTCAGTCTTTCACATACGACATTTTGTCCAATCAGAGGCCGTGTTTGAAATTCATGCGCGCAGGTTGGCTGATTGTGTTATAGTCTTTTCCTAGATCAATGACCTAGTATCGTCCAGTTAGCAGACGGTCTATTGCAGTAGCTCTAATCGTGTCTAATGCTAAACTATATAAAACCGGAAGACCATTTACCTGTTCCCAGAACTGTTAAATTGTGGTCATCAAACGCGTGGTGGGCTGCGAGACAGATTATAAAGCTAATGTCAAGATAATCTGTTTGTTACAGCGCGATCAGTCTTCTCTCTTCCGAGTGGCTTTCTTCCAGCCCTTCTTTTCCACATTTTTTTTCTTTTGTTTCCCTTTCCTTCATCCTTCCTTTCTTCTGTATCTGTTTATCCTTTTTCTTCAGCTTGCTTGCTTGATTATCTTTCTTCCTTTTTCAGACACTTCCTTTTGCATGATCACATCGCGATCTATGAAACTAAAAGCAAGAAACAAGTTTAGTTAGAGTGCTGTTAGTCTCACAGTTGATTACATGACTTTATCTAAATTAGATAAGTCACCTAAATTTGAAAATCACGTTCCAACGGCTTCAAAATCAGGGGGTAAACGGTGATTAGGTCGACCGCTTTTCACGAGTTCTTTGGTAAAGTAAACCCTCGGATTTTGCCGCTAACCCTAAATTTATTTAGTTATTCAACAGAGAGACTAAAAGCACTCTAAAGGTAACATGATCAACAAACCGACCGCCGCCGGTGTGCATGGCCATTATAACCTCATTTACCCTTATCATCTCAACCCAAGGAAGCAAGTAGTGCTTCACTCCACGAAACCGGCCTAGCATAGCACGTAGGAGGCAAGCCGAGCACGCAACTATCCACCCTACAAGCCAGGATTTAAAACACTAATGAACAAACTGACTATTAAGTTAGCGAAGGCGGTGGATCGTAAACGTTTATCTCAATAAGTAGTTTTAACTTAAACTAATTTAAAAGGACCGCTCTGATGTTACATAGCGGTCATCTCCTCGGTGATAGCTTGGCTATTGTAGTTGTAGACATGTTTTTCAAACTAGAATCTTTAGTCCGGTTTCTATGCGAAAAGTTAAAAACAGCAATACGATACTCGTAGCGTGCGGATGGAATTTGGCCTTCGAGATGACCTCATTATCTTTCGGCTGGATCTGTAAACTTGAGTCCCCACATTATTTATGGCACTGAGAAGAAATTGAAATAGTTTGAAGAAACTATTCGCGTAAGGAGGTCAGGATATTATTCAAAACTACTATGGCATTAACATCCTTAGACATTTATTATATGCACTCCTGTGGTGGGGAGGTTCGTTGGGTGCAAATGAACCCCCAACGATCGGCACCTTTGATTTTTTTAAATCTAAGAGAACCCTTTGTCAAGGTTCACAAAATGCACCCCCCTCCCCCCCTTCAAATCCTGGATCCGGAGAAATAACTAATCCCAGTGTCCTTTGCGGTCATCAGCTTTTTGCTTTCCGGGACAACGTTTTTCGGATTGAGTGTATATTAAAATCGCAGACAGACTGGCCTATATGCCCTCTGAAGAACACACCAAGTCTTATACTCCGGCCGCGGTATTGAAGCAGTCATTTTTTTCAACCCCCGACCCCTTCTTCCGGTTTCCCAAGCCGCTAAATTCCTGTAATCTTAGCATCAATAGAAGGTTAGCCTTGTCATATTTAAACTAATATAAATGCCGTATATTCCAAAGAGAAAACAAACCCAGCAGTAACCAGTATTTGTTGGTTTATTTGTTGAATAGTGGGACATTTTTCACGTCCGAGTTCAAGCTTATTTGCGCTGACTCACATTCTAAATAAACTCGTGAATTTTCATGTGCTTACACAAGAATTTAGGGTTAACATGTTAGACAATAAATGAAATTCATCAATATGCTCGTTTGCCGGTTATAACAAGGAGACTGATCACGTGATAGTTAGCCCCACCCCTAGGGGATTATGAGTAATGATTGACGTACGGCTGGTTGTTCTTTTATTCCACGCGATTTACATACTAATAGCCACAACGGTGGAAGGAAAATAGCATTAAAAGTCGTCCTAAATCGGTGATGTTTTGATTTTAAACACAGGGGAAGCAGTCCAACAGTATCTTGGCTTGTCTGGAATACAAACAAGGGAGAAATTCAGCGATCTCACTCGACTTCCATGCAGAATGTGATTCTCCTCGATAATTTAAACAAACTCTTGACAGTGCAACGCTTCAACGGCTCATTTACGAAAGGAAAGCCCATATTGCTTTGGAATACTATCCTACATATGGAATCTTTGTTTTGAATATGTCTTCAGTTGATACTAAGCAAATTCGTGGACGTATAAGCTATGGGTAGACAGGGAAAGTCAAGACTGCAAGCAAGGCCATCAACAACATGGACCATCTTTACATGCTTGCTATTTTCTTACTACTTTTCCAGCTTTGTCTGGGCTGCTGGAGCTGTCAAAACATTTTACGTAGTAGAGGAACAACCACGAGGGGTTCTCGTAGGTAGAATCATCGTGGATAATAGATTTACTTGTTCATTTGTTGGGAACCCAACGCACTTCACAATCAACTCACACACTGGAGTAATAACAACAACTGTTGAAATCGATCGGGAAAATTTGCAAGTCAATCCAATTCGTTTAACGATACGCACAACAGATCCTAATAATCAACTGGTAAATGTTCAGGTACAAGTAGAAGATATTAATGACAACACACCGACTTTTCGATCGCCCTCTTTTGCACTTCAAATATCCGAAACCACAGGAGTGGGGGTGGAATTCCCGATCAACACGGCAACAGATCCAGACCTAGGAAACAACGGCACCATTGACTACACAATCGTTTCTGGTAATAATGCTGGAAAATTCCGTCTGGGAGCTAGTCCAAGAATCTGCAAGCGTTCTGAGCTGTGTATTTTGACCAACAGTAGCCTAGATCGAGAAAGTACTGACTTTTATCAGCTGAATATATCGGCAAGAGACCGGGGAAGTCCTTCGCTTGTTGGCCATTATTTAGTAAATATTACGATATTGGACTATAATGACAATCCACCAGTGTTCACTTCAGCTGTATATCATGGATCAGTGGCTGAAAACACTCCATCCGGACAAAGCATCTTAACAGTTCTTGCTAATGACAAAGACATTGGGCTAAATGGTGAGGTAAGATATTCGATTGAAAAGGATGCTGCTAAGTCAGATGAAATCTTTGATATCGACGTGGTTACAGGTACATTAAGAACCAAACGTATTTTGGATTATGAAAACCAACCATACTATACATTCAAAGTTATTGCAGGGGACAGGGGACAGCCTAAAGAAAGTTCATCTACCAATGTCAATATTAACATTCTTGATCAAAATGATAATGTACCATATTTTCACTTCATAAAATACTTCCCAACTGGAAGCCCAAGAGCTCTAGTAGCAGAGGACACCCAAGTTCCAAAGACTGTAGCATTTATTAGAGTGAACGATTATGACTCAGGTGTTAATGGACAAGTTCAACTGGATATCACTAAAGGAAATGAACTTGGACTTTTTGTCATTGTAAAGGATCAAAGCATTCATGGAATATACTATCTAAAAGTTGCTCAGAAGCTGGATCGTGAGCATGTTTCTTTCTACAATTTGACACTGAATGCCACAGACAGAGGAGACCCAAGTAACACTGCTTTACAGTATGCTTATGTCGAAGTCTTGGACATCAATGACAATTCTCCTAAATTTTCAAGCAATGTGTATACTGCAAAGATAAGTGAGAAATCCCCTAATGGTAGCTATGTATTGAAACTTAATGCATCTGATCCTGATGCTGGCAGCAATGGAACTGTTTCATACTCCATTACCAGTGGAAATGACTTGGGATGGTTTCAAATTGATGATAAATCAGGACTTGTCACAACATCTATGCCTATTGACCGGGAGACCATGTCTTCAGTATCTCTAACAGTGACAGCTCAAGATCATGGCCCAAAACCAAACACTGGAAGCACTACATTAAGGATTGTCATTCTTGATGTCAATGATAATGTTCCTGTGTTTGAAAAAAGTCTTTACACCAAAACTGTTCCAGAGGATACATCACAAGGCACAAGTATTTTGCAAATTACTGCTACTGATAAAGATACAGGTGAGAATGCAAGAATAACTTATGCAATTGATTCAGACTTGCAGCAGCTGAAAACTCATTTTATTTTGGAGCCAAGAAGTGGAATCTTAAAAACGAATGGAAATCTAAACCGTGAAGTCAAGAATTCCTACACTATACCAGTGATAGCAAGTGATAATGGTAAGATGAAGTTAACTTCCAAAGCTACAGTTGTTATACAAGTGTCTGACATCAATGACAATCGCCCAGTATTTTATCCTACAGTTTACTTTGTTACTGTTATTGAAAATGGAAATCCTGCAAACCTTGTACAAGTCACTGCAACAGATCAAGATGAAGGTTCAAATGCAAGGATTTCTTACTCCATTCACAGTGGGAATGAGAACCAAAGTTTTGCAATTGATGTTGATACTGGTGTTATCAGAAACATAAAATCACTGGACCATGAAACAAGTGGATTTCATAGGCTGAACATCTCTGCAAAAGATGGCGGAGGACTGTATGCATTCAAACCAGCAGTAGTAGAAATAACAGTTCTTAACCAGGCAGACAATCCTCCCAGGTTTGAACACTCAATTTACAATTTTACAGTTTATGAAAATGTTCCCAAGGGGACCCTTGTTGGGAGTGTATTTGCAACCACAAAAGACAAAAATATAAGCATAACTTATGAGATAGTATCAGGAGATCCACTCCATTTGTTTGTTGTGGATTCGTTGGGTGGTATTATCATGGTTGATGGAGCCATTGACAGAGAAGTTCAATCTCTCTATTGGTTAGACATTGTTGCCAAGATGGGACAATTACGACCATTGTCTGCCAAGGCAAATGTCAACATTTCAGTGCTAGACAAGAATGACAATGCTCCTAGATTCTCAACTTCAAGTATACAAGTGAATATCCTGGGAAACTGGCCTGTTGGGAGTGTTCTATCAAATCAAACAGCAACAGACCAAGATGCAGGTACAAATGGTTTGGTAAAATACAGAATGACTAAAACTGCAAATGGATTGTTTAAGATAAATGCAACATCTGGTGTTGTGACATTAGCAAGAGCAGTGTCGGAAAGTGATGATTTGCAGTGTACTGTAATTGTTGTTGCATCCGACTTAGGATCACCACCATTACTCAGCAATATGGCAATACATGCAAATATCTTGATTAACCATCCTCCAAGATTTCAAACCAGTTCTTACGTGACACATGTTCTTGCCTCAAGACCCCTGAGTTATCGCTTCTTAGTAGTTAATGCAGTCGATAATGATCCTGGTAAGAATGGACAGTTAACCTACTCTATCAAACAACTGGGAAATCTAGAAGGACTGTTTGGAATTTTCCCTGATGGATTTATTTATATCAAGAAAAATCTTGTTCATGCCAAGAAAGGGTCTTATGATATAGTAGTTAGAGCTACTGATAGTGGCACACCAAGACTTAGTGCTTCTGTTGATGTTACTATCTACATACAAGACTCGGATGAACATAGATCACTATTCACCAACAACACTTTTAGGTTTTTAGTATCAGAAAACCTTGCTCCAGGTACATTAGTGGGAATTCTTACTGCAAGAGCAACAGACAGTTCAAGGACAAAAGATATTGTATATTCTTTAGACAGCAGTAATAATGCATTTGCTGTTGATGCAAGAAGTGGGCAAATAACCACAAGACTTGTGCTAGACAGAGAATCTGTTGTCAAGGCAACTGGTGGTGATTATTACATCATGAGAGCTGAAGCAGTATATAATGATACAACCATCAGGCGAGACAGTGCTATAGTCATCATTACTGTAGCTGATGTCAATGATAACCCGCCTCTGTTTACCAGTGCATTATACAGTGTTCAAGTCAGTGAGGCTTTAAGTCCTGGTTCAGTGGTCTTCAAAGCTGTAGCAATGGACCCAGATGGCAGTGAATACTCCAAGTTTACTTATTCCATCATAAGTGGTACAGGGAATGGAGTCTTTCACATCAATGCAGGAAATGGAGACCTGTACTTGAGCAAGAAACTGGATAGAGAAACAGTAGAAAGATATAACTTGACACTTCAAGCTACAGATGTCTCAAACAGTCATTTATCTTCCCAGGCTTTAGTAGATATCTCAGTCAAGGATTCAAATGATGAGAAGCCAGTATTCCAGAGCTTCTCACACATTGTGACAGTTTCAGAGCAGCTAGAAATTGGATCTGAAATCATCAATATCAATGCCACAGATAAAGATATTGGACTGAATGGACTTGTTGTGTATTCTATTACTTGTGGCAACTTGGCTGCAGTCTTTGACATTCATCATTCAACTGGTAAGATCTTCCTTTCCAAAAGTCTTGATTATGAAAGCACTCGTAAGTATGAGGTGTGTATCACTGCACAGGATAGAGGTACCCATCCACTATCATCAATGGCAAACATTACTATACATGTTCTTGATGCAAATGATAATTCACCTATCTTCGCTACAAAACCACAGCAGATACAGATCATGGAGAATGTAACAAAAGGAGCAGTAATTGGACATTGCTCTGCCACAGATGCAGACAGTGGGACATATGGCCAGATTATTTATACCCTAGAACATCAAACTCCAAAGGGCAACACATTTAACATTGATCCAAATGACTGTACTATTTCTACTAAGACAGCCATCGACCGGGAAAAAATGCCAAATGGATTGAGTTTCTTTCAACTTGTTATCAAGGCAACAGACAAAGCTGTTTCTGAATCAGACTCCCTTTCATCCAATAAGACAATCAGTGTTCAAGTGATAGATATCAATGATAACAAGCCACAGTTTGTATCTCCATTAGCTGCAGTTGTAGGTACAAGTACATCTATAATGACTGTTAAGGCTGAGGATTTGGATGCTGGATCAAATGGCATGGTTACTTACTCTCTCATCAGCGGTAATTCTGAGAACAAGTTTTACCTAAATACCAATACAGGACAACTTGAGAAAAATGTTCCTCAGTTCAATGACAACAATCTAATTTATAAACTGACTATTAAAGCAGAAGATGGTGGCCAACCTTCTCTTGCTGTTCAGGATGACATCACATTATTCAAGGCAGGTGCTCCAGGAAGTGGGCCAGTGTTCAGCAATTCCACATTCTTGGCTTCCATTAAAGAGAATCAGCCAGTAGGAACATCTGTTACTCACGTTCAAGCTTCGTACTCTCAGAATCATTTGAATGGTAACATCAAGTACTATATGACATCTGATGACAGCAAGGGAACATTCAGTTTGAATGACACGTCAGGCCTAATAACAACTAAAATGCCTGTGGATCGAGAGAGCTTGGCATCCATCTCCAAACTGGTGGTATATGCTGTTGACATGAATGGACCACAAGCAAAAACTACCTCTGCTGATGTCATCATTACCATTCATGACATCAATGATAATGAACCAGAATTCTCTAGCAATAAATACTTTGCTGACATCAGAGAAAACAGCTCACCAGGATCTAGTGTACTAACCTTGACTGCATCAGACAATGATGAAGGAGAAAACAAACAAATCTCTTATTCCATCACTGGAAGTAATAAGTTTGTGATTGATAGTGTGAGTGGTAAAATTTCTACACAAGGAGAATTAGATCGTGAGAGCAAATCACAATATACTGTTGGTGTTACTGCCCGTGATCATGGCAATCCTTCAAAGAACTCCACCTGTATTGTTGTAATAACCATAACGGATGTAAATGATAACTCCCCAGTGTTTGCAAGAAACTACTATTCATTTGGCATCTCTGAGGAAGCACCAATTGGCACAGCTGTTGGTTCTGTTAAAGCTACAGATCAAGATTCTGGGGATAATGGGCAGCTAACGTATGCCATTATAGGGACAGACAAGGAAGTCTTTACAGTTAACCCAACATCTGGTGTGCTAGCATTACGACGAAAGCTTGACAGAGAAGCCGTTCAGCATTATGTTCTGAATATAACAGCCACAGACAGTGGGCATTTGCACAAATACTCTGCTTTTGTGAGTGTGTATGTTAATGTATTGGACATCAATGACAATGCACCAGAATTTGATCAAGCATCTTACCTTGGAGAAATCAGTGAAGGATCTCCTTTACTGACACATGTTATCTCTGTTGTGGCTCATGACAAGGACTTGGGCAGTAATGGGCAGATCAAGTACAGTATTACCTCTGGTAACACACAGAGCTCATTTAGTATTCTAGACAATGGAACTATTGTGAATACTAAGTTATTAGATAGGGAATCTACAGATGTATATGTGCTAACTATTCAAGCCACTGACCAGTCCGTGCCTCTTTCAAGTCAACTGAAAGGAAAAGCTCGGGTCACTATCAATGTAACTGATGTTAATGACAACAAACCTCGTTTTACATCAGCTTCGGTGGCTCATGTACCAGAAAGTGCTGGTGTGAATGATGTGGTATTGACTGTCATAGCTGTAGATCCAGACAGAGGTTCTAACAGCGAGCTAGTATACACCCTTACCAAGATTGACCTTGGAGCACCATTCAGTCTTGGGAGGAGTGACGGAGTGCTACGTGTCTCTGGAGGCCTGGATCGAGAAAACCAACAGAACTATACATTACAAGTTACTGCCACCGACAAAGGAAGCCCTTTTTTGTCATCTGACATGAAGATTGTCATCATCATTGATGACAATAATGATCATGCACCAGTCTTCTGCAGTCATTCAAGTGAATTTAGAATCGCTGAAAATGTCTCTCCTGGCACTGATATAGTCAAGTTGTCAGCAGTGGATGAAGACCTTGGCACAAATGCTGAAGTCCGGTATGACATCATCACAGGTAACACCAATGGGTTATTTTCAATCAATCACATCACAGGAAGACTGAGAACAGCAAAAACATTGGACAGAGAAACCAAATCCAAACACATTCTTAAGGTCCTGGCATATGATCTGGGTATACCTCGCAGAGAGACTGTGACAACCATTATCATAGTATTGCATGATATCAATGATAATGCACCTGTTTTCACACAATCAACTTATGAGACTGACATTAGTGAAAATAAAATAGATTCCAGTTTGTTGACTGTTGTTGCTGCTGATGATGATGATGGCAAAAATGGAGAGGTGACATACAGCATAGCCAGTGGCAACAGTAAACATATATTTGTAATTGATTCACATACTGGATCCATTGCACTTACCACAGCACTGGATAGAGAGAAAAAGCAAAGATATACGTTGGTTATTGAAGCTAAAGATGGTGGAATTCCTCAGCACTCTGCAAAATCAACAGTGGTGGTCAATGTGCTTGATGAGAATGATAATTCACCTGTTTTTCAAAGGACGTCCTATGATGCAAAAGTCCGAGAGGGTGAACCAAGCGGGTCATTTGTTCTTCAAGTCTCAGCTGTGGATAATGACACTGGAAGCAATGGGAATATCATCTACTCTCTGGTGAACACCTTTGGACGGTTTAGCATTGACAGCAAGAGTGGAGTGATAGTGACAGACAATGTGTTGGACAGAGAACAAATCAGTTATCACCCACTAGAAGTCCTAGCAACAGATGAAGGCTTCCCTTCACGGCAGGGAAAAACTAAAGTTAATGTTATTGTTGATGATTTGAATGATCATGATCCTGAGTTTGAGAATTCCTTTATGAAGGCTGCAGTTGAAGAGAATGCATCTCCTGGTACCATTGTGCTGGTCATTTTAGCAAAGGATAAAGACACTGGTCTGAATGCAAAGTCTGATTACATCATCACATCTGGTAATGATAATGGGTTCTTCACTATGGGGACACAAAACGGAGTCATATCAGTTGCCAAGCAAGTCCCAGCGAGTCCCTTGTCTTACATTCTTCAAATCACGGCTACAAATCATAATGCCCCTCAGCGAACTGCTACTGCAACAGTACAAATCTCAGTGAGCCAAGCTTCCTTTCCAAGCTTTCTCCACAAAGAGCAAACAGTGAATGTATCTGAGCTGTCACCACTGGGGACTACCTTACTTACAGTGAATGCTACTGGGCACACTGCATTTTTCATCGCTGGCGGGAATGATGGAGATGGGTTTAGTATAGATGCTGTGTACGGTATTCTTACCATCAAGAACAGTCTGGATTATGAACAGATAACCAACTATACTCTCTTCATAGGAGCTAAAGATGGAAGTAATCCCCCACATGTTGCTTTTATTGAAATTTTTATTAATATCATTGATGAAAATGACAATGCACCTGTTTTCAGCCAAAATGTTTACACTACGTATATCGCAGAAGAAGTGCCTATCAACTCATCAGTATTGACTGTCAAGGCGGCTGATGCTGACTCAGGATTGAATGCCAAAATTGAATATTCAATAACGTCATATGGTGGGTCATCAGCTGTATTTGGAATATCATCCAGCACAGGACGCATGTTCACTAAACAGGTGCTAGATCGAGAAAACCAGTCCACCCACTCTTTAAAGATTAATGCACAAAATGTTGGTAATCCATCCATGACTAGCGAGGCTACTGTCATTGTAGTAGTCACTGACATTAATGATAACTACCCAGTGTTTGTGAACCCAATGACTGCCACAATACCTGAAGATGCTCCTGTAGGAACTCTTGTAACAACTATCAAAGCTATTGATGCAGATGAAAATGCTGTGCTACGCTATGGATTCCTGACAAATTCCAACAGAGATAGAGTGTTTGTTCTTGATGTGCACACTGGAAACATCTCACTTGCCAAACGTCTTGACCGTGAGACACAACAGTCATACAGCCTCAGAATATCAGTCAATGATTCCCAACATGTGTCAATATCCTACCTCAACATTAGTTTATTAGACGTGAATGACAACAGCCCAAGCTTTAGTAACATGTCCTATTATGCATTCCTGCCTGAAAACTCCCCAAAGGGTACTATGGTGATGAATGTAACAGCCACTGATGCTGACATTGGTACCAATGCTATGATCTCCTACTCCATAATATCACCACAGCACACAAGCTATTTCTACATCAATACTCAGACTGGGATCATCAGTCTCAACAAGGCTGTGCAGTACAAGATAAATGATACCAATGTGTATAAACTAACAGTGGGAGCCAAGAATATTTATCCCCAATATCAAGAAAGTAATATCAAGGTAGAGATAGAAGTACTAGACACCAATGACCATGCACCTGTCTTCAGTAAGCCGTCTTACCATTTCATTGCTGTAACAGATTCCAGTATTGGTACTAGTGTCGGTGCTATAGCAGCACATGACAAGCTAGATTATGGACCAAATGCTGTCATCAGGTATGAGGTAACTACTGGCAATGGTTCTTCAAAGTTCCAAGTTGTTTCAGATACTGGAGACATCCAAGTAAAGAGTGACCTAACTACTGATGCCAACAAAGTGTACTGTGTATCTGTAAAAGCTAAGGACATGGGTAAACCCAGCATGGAATCTGTTGTACAGGTATGCATTGATGTTACACAACCAAATTTATATGCTCCTAAGTTTAGCCGTGGAGTCTATCAAGATACTGTCAAAGAGGACGCATCTGTTGGGATTGTTGTGCTATCAGTCACAGCCACAGATGATGATCTTGGGAAAAATGGGGACATTTTCTTTTCTATAGAATCTGGAAATGAAAAGGGGTATTTTGGTATTGGTGCCATCAATGGATCCATTTATATAGCAAGGCCATTGGACTATGAAGCAAGTCCAAAGTATATCCTAAATGTAACAGCAACTGATAGAGCCAAGTTTTCAAAGACAAGTTCTGTATCAGCAGAAATAACACTCCTTGATGTCAATGACAACAACCCTGTATTTGACCCTGAGGTTTACCAGTGCAACCTACCAGAAAACACACCAGTAATGTCTAGACTTGTCTGCAAGGTCCATGCTATAGATCATGATCAACAGGGAAAGCAAGAAATACGGTATTATATTGCTGGAGGAGATGGTCAAGCATACTTCAAGGTCAATGAGGTATCTGGAGAAATCCATGCAACTACTGTATTTGACTTTGAATCAACTGCCAAACGTTTGCTCTTGGTCGGAGCAAAGGATCTCAATTTAGCACCTCAGCGGTTTGCAAACCCAAGAGCAAATGTTCATATTGCTATCACTGGTAAAAACGAATTTGTTCCAGTTTTTGTGAGTCATTTATTTGAAGGAACAGTTGCTGAAAATGCTCCAATGGGATACACAGTGCTTAAGGTATCTGCTACTGACAAAGATGCTGGACCTGATGGCATTGTCCTTTACCATCTATTGGGCGCAGATAACTACAAAGGATTTACCTTGAATTCAGAAACAGGAGTTCTTAGTATTTCAGGGAAGCTAGATAGTGAGAAATCCAGCAAAGTCTTACTCAAAGTGATTGCTAAGAATTTGTTACAGACTGACATCACCCCAGATACTGTAGGTCACGCCACAGTAACCATTACTGTAACTGATGCTAATGATCCTCCAGTGTTTTTAAAGAGTGTTTACAATGCCAGGCTAAACGAGAGTGCAAGTAGAGGAACCTATGTAACAAATGTCACAGCTGTAGATGATGACCAAGACAATAGTGTGAGATCTTTCATTCAATATGGAATTGGAGCTGGAAATACCAACAAGGTATTTTCAATCAACTCTTCATCTGGTGTGATAACAACTGCTGGGGTTCTGGACAGAGAATCTGTGCCATTCTATAGGCTAACAGTCACAGCTACAGACAGTGGGATACCACCTATGAAAGGTAATGCAACCGTGCTAGTAACACTGGATGATATTAATGACAACCCACCAGTACTCTCTCCCGGTAATAGCGTTGCTTCTGTACTTGAGAATCAAGCTGCTGGCACCAGTATAATTACCCTGACAGCTGTAGACCCTGATGCAGACCCCAATCGAGGCCCTTATAAGTTTGACATATCTGGTACTAATTATGAAAAGTTTCAGTTGGACCAAAGGTCTGGCTTACTAAGAACAACACGTGCACTGGATCGAGAGTCTAGGGATGCTTATAATTTGTCCATCAAAGTGACTGACAGTGGTGGGCTTTCTGCTGTATCATACTGTCTCATTACTGTCAGAGACCAGAATGACAATCGGCCTGTAGCTACATCACGTGACGTGCAGATTAACACCTACAACAAGCGATTTCCAGGTGGCTCTGTCGCAGATGTGAGACCAGAGGACCCAGACGTTGATGACATCATGACATGTGGTTTGATAAGATCTTCCAGTAATATGTTCAGTTTTCCACGTGGTGATTGTATGTTGACTTCATTGGCCAAAACTGGTGATGGTTTGTACCAGTTGACCATAAATGGATCAGATGGCATAGGATCTGTTCAATACCTGGTAACAGTAAGATTTTCAGGTTACACCATTGATACTGTCAAACAAAGCATAGCTGTACGTCTAAACAACACCACACCTAAGAATTTCTTGAGCCAGTCCTTCAACAGTTTTAGAGAGTCAGTCCACAGAATCCTACCTCCAGGATATATATCTCAGGTCATTAGTGTCAAAGGGCTTGATCAAGGCCTTGTTGATATCTTGATTGCATCACGGAAACCAAACACAGAAACTTATTTGGAAAGAGAAAAACTTGCTGAACTCTTGAACAACAACAAGAACAAACTTGAAGCTGAAGGAAAAGTCCAGATCTGCAAGTCAGATTACTCTCCTTGTACCACCAATAGTCCATGTCTTAATAGAGGAGAATGTAGCAGTGAGATCCGAGCAACAGGCAACACCTATGTTATCAATACTGTTCCTTTGGTCTTCTTGTCAGCTGACTTCAACTGGCACTATACTTGCAGGTAAGAATGCATCCAAATATAGAATAATTAATAAACATGAACCAAACGTTTTCATAGGAATGTCAAGCATCATCACGTTTTCAGAGTCGTTTCTCTTGAGTCAATGATTATTTCCTCTTATTTTCTGCCCTGCTTACACTTTCAAAGTCAAACAACTTTTTATTTTTTATTTTTGTGTATCTATTTTGTTCATCATCCTGCTCCTGGTAGAATATGTTAAATTATATATACCGGTATACACCTAGTTGCAAGAAGGTTGTCATTTAGCGAGAAAGGAATATATTAAGAAACAAAAGAAAATCACTGAAGCTGAACCCCATTCTATTGTCTTTTAATCATGTTCCTTTCTCACTAGAGTACAAAAGTTCTTTCTTCCAATGACGACCTTCTTGAAACCAGGTGTATATATAAAATGTTCAGGGAGGTGGATTTATTTGGGTTTGCAACCTTCTAGAAGTACAGCCTTAAAGTGTTACATTCAGGGCATGAAACAACAGCTGGCCAGTTGCAGGTTATACATGTCATTGTTTCTAACTCACTGGTCAATCTAACTGGCATTGCAAAGTTTGGCCCAACAAGTTCAGTTCTGGCCAGACATTGAGCAATAAACAGCTGTTCTTTCACACTCTGCACATAATTTCATTTTGTTTTCAGATGTAAATCTGGATTAACTGGAAGCAGATGTGAACAAAACATGAATGACTGTGATCCTAACCCATGTCGGCATGGTGGCTCATGCCAAAAGAAACACAACTCCTTTACATGTATTTGCCCAGGAGGGTACACGGGAAGCCTGTGTGAGGTGGATGTAGATGAATGTCAATCAAAACCATGTCAGCACTCAACTAACTGCCAGAACATTCCTGGTAGTTACACATGTCATTGTATACCTGGATATACTGGTAAAAACTGTGATGTGGATATTGATTATTGTCAAGCCTCACCATGCATGTACAACTCGACCTGCATGGACCAGCCTACTTCTTTTAAGTGCATTTGTGACTATGGTGGGCGTGGTGACCGCTGCCAATATTCAAGTCTTGGGTTTGGTGATGTGTCCTACATGAAGTTCCCTACCATTCGAAGTAAGAATCAAGACACATATAACAATGTTAGCCTGGTATTCTCCACTACAACTCCTGATGGCCTGCTGTTTTACAACAATGATGGCACCACCGATGTTGATGGGGACTTCATTGCACTAGAGATTACACAAGGGAAAATTCGCTTCTCATATAACCTTGGCTTTACTCCAAATCCTGCTGTTGTTCTAGTTGACAGAGTGGTTAATGATGGGAAATGGCATCATGTGGCAGTCATAAGGGACAAAAAGGTATTCTCTTTCATCAATGCGACCCGGGTTCAAGCCCACCGATGTTGCCATTTCGCCAGCTGGGCATGTGGGAAAGTCCATTACTATACAGGGCCCCAAGTCAGCCTATTGTGTGGGGAGGCCCATAATTATGCAGGGCCCCAAGTAATCCTATTGTGTGGGGAAGCCATTATTATACATGACCCAAAGTCAGCCTATTGTGTAGGGAGGCCCATAATTATGCAGGGCCCCAATTTAACCTATTGTGTGGGGTGGGCCATAATAATGATGGGCCCACATTTGTTGGCTTGCTAGCAGTTGTCCACCCTCCTCTCCTCGTGGACAGTGGGTGACAACTATGGTTACCCCCTGTGGCTGAGGACAGCACATGTCTTCACAAGGGAGACAGTGTTTCTTGTTTAGTCACATGGCACTTGCGCAGTGAGTGGGAACAGTGTACAACTAATGTATTGAAGGCAATCTTGAGTAGGGACGCCTTTATTTATGTGCAAAGATTCTTATAATTCTTGTGCCTTCTTGTTTTTTAGACTGCGCAAGTTGAAGTTGATTCAGCATTCAAAGGCTCAAAATCAATCAGAGGAGACTTTATGTTAGTACCTTAGTGCAATGGACCACTTCGATGATGTGGTGGCCATGTTGGAAAGGGACAGATATAAAAATATTTTCTTTACAGTCATGGGGTCGATTAATTAACATTCAATTCACCACGACATACGTTTTAAGACTTTACAAGATGAAGGTGAAATAATACCAGAATACTATTTACAACCGGTATTTTTGCGACTAAGAGGATCATCCTGAATCATAATGCATTTTTGGGCATCCAGGGAGCAAAGCAAAACAAAAAAGTCGAATCGTTGATGAATTGAATGTTAAGATTATAAAAAATCTTGGCATTTATCTTCGCCCCTTGCCAAAAAGGCCGCCACATCGGGGAACTAGTCATTACTTCCTCCTTCCCTCAGTGTATAGCAATGCCCAACTTAGCACAGCTACTGTCCCTCCCCCCTCAAATATAGCAATACTTTAGTCAGGCCAGATGTTTACTTTTCAACTCGTTGAATTTTATTTACAGAAAGCTAGAGCTCAATAAATCCCCCATGTATGTTGGCGGTGTAAAGGACTTCGATCAAGCTTTAAGCGATCCTCGTCAGCACATTAGAGTATTTGATTTCCTTGGTTGTATTCGCGACTTTTATGTCAATGGTCATCAAGTTGTTGCAGAGGAAGCTATAGGATCGTCCGGTGCATTAGATCACTGCCCTCACCTGGATTACTGTGGAAGCATCCCCTGCAATAATGGTGGAACATGCGTGGATACATGGTTTGATTATTTCTGTGAGTGTCCTGACGGCTTCTCTGGAAGAAACTGCCAAACAGGTAAATAACCTTTGCCCTCATATATACACCTTATCCAGTCAACATTCCATAGTTAAATAGAATTTTTGCTGTCTTTTTTTAATTAGAGGCCTACCAAGCCTTCAGATTCAGTTCATCCAGTTTTATGGCTTTAGAGTTCAAGGAAAGCTACCGTCGCCAGCAGGTGCTTCTTAATCGGCCATCCCCATCGGTTAGAAGTAGACGTTCTGTTAGTAGTATCGATGAGTCCTTCAGTATTAAAGTTCGTACATTGAAAGAAGGTTTGATACTATTGGCACAGGATGACACACAAGATTACACGTTAGTGCAGGTAAGATATACCCACTTATTATACCGTGCGCACGTCAACCAGGAAACAAAGCATAAAATTATTCGGCGGTAACACACAATCTAGCAGTGTTATAAATTGTTTATTATACGAGACAAGGCTATCAGAAATACAAAAAATAGGAACAATATTCAGGAAAACTTTTAAAAGAAAAGACCGCGCGCGCTATTTCCAAACCGTGCATAATTGCTCTATAATTGCACTCGAAAAGAGGTCGTAATACACGGGAAAAGCGCGCACTCGTATAATAATAGTATATAATACAATTAATGATTACTCAGAGCAAACCAGGGCCTCGAACTCAAATGAAACCAACGCACGTACCCAAAAAGAAACCAATGGACATACCCAGAAGAAAACAGTGCGCTTACCCAGGATAAACCAGTGGCGTACCCCAGAAGAAACCAATGCGCGTACCCCAGAAGAAACCAATGCACGTACCCCAGAAGAAACCAATGCACGTACCCCAGAAGAAACCAATGCGCGTACCCCAGAAGAAACCAATGCGCGTACCCCAGAAGAAACCAATGCACGTACCCCAGAAGAAACCCATGCGCGTACCCCAGAAGAAACCAATGCACGTACCCCAGAAGAAACCAATGCACGTACCCCAGATGAAACAAATGCACGTACCCCAGAAGAAACCAGTGCGCGACCCCAGAAGAAACAAATGCACGTATCTCAGAAGACATCAATGCCGACTATCCCCAAGCATAGCACTTTTCCTTGCTTGCTTTTTGACATTGTGTTTGATTTTAACAAATAAATAAAAAAATCTTTTTTCTTGTTCACTTTTCAGGTATTATCCGGAGCAGTAAGTTATGAATTCAAATCAGGCAGCACCAAAGACAATCTAACAATCTTTCTGTCTTCGATAACGGACGGGTCGTGGCATAACATCACTTTACAACGACAAGGAAACTCTGTCACTCTTATTGCCGATACCTTAAACCTCGGAAAGAAGTTTGACAAGATGCCACACAAATTCCTGGGTGAAAACGTTCGCACTTGGTGGTTGGGAGGAGTGACTAACTCTCCAGCCGGCGTCAAGGTAACTAAGTTCAATGGATGTATGGAACAACTAAAGATCAACGATGATAATGTGCCTTTAAATGGACCCAATAAGTACCTAACAGCCAGGCCTCGTGGTGGGGGCGTGACCGAAGGCTGTGGACTCAGTGGCGCCTGTTGGTCGAATCCATGTATTAACGACCCTGAAAAACGTGCCTGCATTGATGAGTGGTATGGTTATTCTTGCGTCAGCGATGCTCCTTGTAGAAGCGAACCCTGTCTCAACAATGGCACTTGTAAACTTCAAAAGGATGACACGTTCATATGTATATGTCACGCTAACTACAGCGGAGAATTGTGTGAAGTTTGTCTTGGAGACTGCGTGACATCAAGAAGACGTATAGAGGACAGTCCATACAGTGTTGGTCTTGTAGCGGGATTAGTCTTCTTGGTAGTAGTCCTCGTAGGTATCGTAGTTGGTGTGTTAGCTGTCAAACGCAACCAAAAACTGAAACGCGAATCAGAGTACGATGCAAAGCACTGTGATGATATCTGCATACCAACCAACCTACAAGATGGTTCGCAGCGTGCGTCACCTTCACACAGTAGTGACGATAGCGGTGTCGTGATTCGAAACCCCAGCCAAAAGTCCAATCCAGATCTACGGTCATCTCCTCCCAAGAATGAGGATCACATCGTGATACACAAGATGGGAGCACCGGAAGATTACCAACTCAAGCTGCACAAATCCGACGAGAAGATTGACCATGGTTTCTCTGAATCAGATGTAGGAGAATTCGTGATCAAGAATGAGTACGTGATGAAACACGGGAGTGGTCAGAGACTAGATAAGCCAAGTCACCCGCATCAGCCACAACGTCAGATACTGCAAAGTACTCTCATTGGAAGAAACCTACCCAAGCAAAAACCAAGGTCAAGAGATCGTAAAGCTCCAAATTCTTTGGCTCGTCAAATGCTGGAGCGAAGACATCATGGTCCACCTAGATCTGAGTCACGCATGTGTGCTCCACATATGGTTGGACATCATAAACGAAGGACGAACTCATTAGAAACGACCAGCAGTGAGGAACAGCAAGAATTCTCCGATGCTTACCTCAGATCTGACATTGATAATTCAGAACGACTTGACTACTACGATATAGACGTTGCTAGCATAGGTGTGAGCGAGGCAAGCTATCAGTATGAACCCAGTATGTTTAGAGATAGTAACTCTCGTAGAGACCTGCCTGCATTCTCACAGCAGGAGATTGATCGGTTAAGACAATCGTCAAGAAACCCGCCTTCAGGAAGCTTCCTGGACGCCATCTCCACGTCAAGTGATGAAGGTCCTGACGTGGATGACAAGTTATCTAGTCTTCTAGAGCAGGCTGATTCGTCCAGTGAAAGTTCTGATGACACTTTTACATGCAGTGAGTTGGAATATGATGATCGACCTACCACACGAGCTGCAGATGAAAGTGATCTTCACAGCAGTATGGTGTTCTCCAAACTACGAAATCCTACAGATGACACAAGGACTGCATCACAGAGTACTCTGAACATGAGCGACGAAGATTTGATCATCGCAAACAGGTTTGCAAGCAAGCCAAATGGGAGGACGAATGAAGCTTTCGACTGGGACGATGTGCTGAATTGGGGATTAAGGTATCACAATCTGCGAGGTGTTTATAAAGATATCGCCGAACTGAAGGACTCCACTGACAACAATGAAGAGGAATACGTGTGACGTGCTGTTCATTTGGAGAGAGTCACCGCAAACAGATTTTGTAGTTTAAAACAGTGTTATTTTGTATAAAAAACAGGTTTGACCATCGTTTTAAAATTATTGGCTTTTCTTTAACGTATTAGTATTATTTGTATATTTAGATACAAGGATAGTTTGGCCCAAAATCTTTTTTTTTTATAAGAACTGTTATATATACTTAATATATTGATATCAGTCACATGACAGTATTCTTAATTTCTATTAATGCTACCAGAGTCGCTTTCACGACAAACGTGTTCAAACAAATAGAAATGATTTCACAGTTATTTGTTGACGTCATTGTTATTAAAGTACTTTCTGTTGTGAAAATATGTTAAGATGTATATTTGCGAAGTTCACTCGTCATCACATATTGACATGCACAACTTAAGGGGGCAATATCCCACAAGTTAACGGCTCCTATGATCAATGTTGATGCTGCGGCGAAAAGGAGGGGCAAAGGTACATCATTATTTGATATATGTAGTGTTCAATGAACGAGCAGGAGTGTTTTTAGACCTGTT
>WUCR03025299.1:0-10646 GCA_009858155.3 Phymanthus crucifer
GTCGGGCTTCGTACTTTTGTCAAATGCCCGCCCCTGCGGACAAGTGCCCAAGTCAAATGCCCGGGGTATGCCCGGGGAGGAGATGGGCGCCCTTGGAATTGACTGGTACATAATACATACTTTGTTTTTTTTGGGGGGAGGGATACTTACAAACTGGATGGTCTAGGAGTGTGTACTAGTGGCCAGGAATAGAAGCCAATGTTGAATGATGTGAACTATTTACAATATTGTGTTACCATTTAAGACCCTAAAATAACTCAGTTTGACCTTTTAGCAGAGCATGATGTAATTTGCATGATTGACACATGACCAGATACTGATATTGATTACCTCATTATAAATTCATAACATGATGACAGATAGACTGATAGAATACAGAAACCTAGACTTGTGCTGGGCTTATGGCTTGGGAACGAGTAGTTAATCCTTACATGAGGATGTGAATTACATGGAGAACCCCACTTCAGATTTCTGGCTAAATGTTTGACCATTACAACGCGAAGCACGCTACCGTTGCCAGCAAACAAAGATTTTTAATGAATTTTTGGCACATTTTTGACATTTTTTCAAAGGAGCCGCATACAATATAGCGTGGGGAAATGCAACAAGTTAATGAGATGGTGTTGTGGGTACACGCTTTATGTGGCGCCTTTGAAAATGTGTCAGAAAAGTGCCAAAAATTCATCAAAAATCTTTGTCTGCTGGCAACGGTAGCGGGCTTGGCGCTGTAAAAAAAGATCACCAATTCATGATACATGCTTGTGCAGGAAGAAAAACAAGCCAGGATAGAAAAGGCTGTTCTTGAGGGAAGAGAAGAAGGAATCCAGGTACACAATATTGAAAAGAAAGAACTGTTGCATAACTGATTTACTAAGTTGGAAAAGATTGATTTGAGAGTGTTGTTTTTAGGTTAGAAACGTGGAAGGAAAAGGAAGAGGGGTATTTGCTGTGAAGTCATTCCAAAGAGGGGATCTAGTTTGTGAATATTATGGAGAACACATTGACTATGACACTGCAAGGGCAAGAGAAAAGAAATACTCTGAGGATGACAACATTGGTTGCTATATGTATTACTTCACCTTCAAGAACAAAAAATACTGGTAAGGTTATGTATGATAATTCCTTGGTTCAGTGTTGTGTGTGTAGAGTTGTGCATGAGCTCTTTACCCCCTGGCCTTTCAGGGGTCATCTCTGATTTTCCTTCCTCCAAAAAGACATACCGTCGATTGCATCTACCCGTGAACGCATGTGCAATAAACATGTTTTGTCGTGATGTCAAACATTAGTTTCACGTGTGAAACTTAAGACTTTTGCCCTCGCTGGAGATTTCACAGAGGCTGGGCTTTTCTCAAAAGTCGAGAGTGGTTGACTGTATGTGGCTTTCCACGATCTCGTACGGGAGTTCTAAGACGACTAACCATATTTAAGTTCAGTCTTCCTCTTCTAGATACTTTGCGCTGGCCGTTGATGTAAACCCGTTGGCTCGTAGTTTGCACACATACACCAGCAAATCGTCATCCACTTCGCTCAAAAATGCTTCAATACTTTTTCGATTATCCATTGCGACTTCGTAAAACGTAAATTAGTTATATAGATACTATAAACTCTTAACCAGTGAGCTTGACAAAAGCGAGGGCAAAAGTCTTAAGTTTCTCGCGTGAAACTCTAATGTTTGATGTCGCGACAAAACATGTTTATCGCACATGCGTTCATGGGTAGATGCAATCGACGGTATTCAAGTCTAATTGGCATAGATTTTCATCTTCATAGTGTTGATGCTACTCAAGAATCAGGAAGGCTAGGGAGATTGCTCAACCACAGCATTAATGGCAACTGCACAACTAAACTAATATCTATCAATGACAAGCCATATCTAATACTGGTAGCAGCAAAGGATATACAGCCTGGCACTGAACTGTTGTATGATTATGGAGAGAGGAACAAAGATGCCATTGCTTCACATCCATGGTTACAGGCATGAGCATTGCCGGTATATCAAGGTAGATTAATGTAGCACTAATTTAGTGTTGGATGCCGACAAGGAATGGGGTCAGTAAAGAAAAGCTCAATGTTTTATGTAGAGGTCAGGCATTTACCTAAATACCAGAATGAAAATTCACTAACATTTCTGGGAAAATAAAGACCCTTATTAGCAATTGTTTGCTTGCTTAAAGATTGACCTCTTACCAGGACATCCTGCTTTATAAAAATTCTGAATCTAGGATGACCTATAATATAATTCAAAAAGAAATTCCTTGTAATTTCTCATTTATTAATGATCACATCATGTGACAAATGTCCTAGACTATTTTGGTCATTTAGAAACACCGGGTGCTGAGATTATTGTATACAGGTATTTTATTTATTAGTACTGTATATAAGATGTAAATAAGAAGTCTACATTACTACAGATGTTAGTGAACTGTCGATTTGAGACAAAAACCTTTGCCATGTTTTTGTGTCCTAATGTCTACTGTCGTGACTAAGGACATTGATGTTTATCTCTATATTCAATTGTGCTTCAGTTTATTGTCCTGAAGATTTAAAGTAGACAAGACAAAATGAACGTGTTTTAAAGTACAATGTGGTGTCAAAGGAAAATGGACAAAATATTTTGCCTGAGATGAAGAAATGTAGTGTTTTACCTTCAAATTGTTCAAATATTGAAAACTGCAAAGGAATGTAGAGAATAAACTGCAGTGACATTTTGATACAAAAAATGTGGCATGTTTTTTGTCTCGAATCAACAGTTCACTGACATCTTTGGTCAAATTCTGTAATGATCATTTGTGTAACACAAATAAATTACTTTTTATCATATCAAAGTCATGTTTTCTGATTATTTTCATGTTTTTGATTTATATCACTAGAAATGGTATTTTTATTTGTGAAGTTGTTTATCAGTTAATGTCAAACAATGTGAAGGTTTGGCCTCCAGGATTACTGGTAGTGAGTTTTAAATTGTGAGGCTTGGTGTTGATGTGTGCCTTTTTTCAGAGTATTTGTTATTTACAAGTTTGAGGCACTTCAATTGAATAGAAGATAAAGTCCTTATTCAACAGTAACATGTCTGTTGGGACTGTCTTTAGTTTCTGGTCTTTATATGCTTGAGCAAAAAACTTGTTTTCATCATTGACTATTGGGCTAGAGAGAAATTCATCCAGCTGCAAAGAATGAGAATTATTAGAACCTGCTTTTGTTCATCTCTCTTGAACTTTCATAAATATTTGAATTTGAATATAAGCAGTAAAGTGATAGAGCCCCTGGAACTCTATTTCAATTTGACTTCAATCTAACACTTACATCCATCCATTTTACATGAGATATTTCTGTAGGATCCCTCTTTATTTCAGTGGTCAAGGGCTTCAATAAGCAAATAAAATATAGATCTGAACACTCAAATTGAAAGTCTGGTGCATGACGAAAACACACTAGTGATACAAATTCAGTTTCAATCCCAGTTTCCTCTAAAACTTCTCTCTTTGCAGCAGTTCTTATATCCTCCTCTGAAAAACAAAAAGTACCCATTATTTTCCAAAACGTCTATAGCTGGGAGCAGTTTTCACTCTAAAGTTTTCTTACTACAGTCTACCATTCCTCCAGGTATTTCCCATTGATCTGTATCACTAAACCTTTCCTTGACAACCAATAACTTCCCATCACCGTTAACAACAAGACCACCAACACCTAGACAATGGAATTATTGATATTCAGTCTATATACAACAAAAAAACACGGAAATGTTTGTTTCATAAGTTTTTATACCTATGGAGCTTGTTGCAAAGGCAGGTAGCTTGTTGGGTTCATCCTCAGGAAGCCACTTGGTCATCACAATGTAAGAAGGAAAGCAATGATGAAACTCAAAACCGTGCTATAAAACAATAATCTCACTGTTATTTACTATACTTAGAATATTAAATGATTCTTCCTGGTACTCAAATTTTCCATTCAAAACCTGCCTCAGTAGAAATTGGTACAAATGATGATTTGTTGATAGGGATCTTCAACCACACACCTCTGACACCACATCTTTTGTAAGCCACTAGAGATTCTATTTAGATAATAATATTAAAAGATATAAAGTAAATCACGTGATGCTAGGTTTTATGAATAGAATGAGCAAATTTGCGTAAGAAAAAATACATTGCTACTTTACTCATCTATGGAAGCAATTATCATTCAATTTGCATGAGATATTCAGTTAAAAAAAAACAAAATGAGAATATACTGCTGTAAATTCCCAGGAGTTAAGTTCAGATAAAACAAACCTTTGCACATCCAAGACTATTAACCATTCGGATAGACAGACAAATACCTTTAAGCGTGTTTGCAAACTGCTCATCATTGTAGCTCTGATCTTCTGTTGTGAAGTCTATGGTCAGGCCACTAAACCTAATTACAGAAATATTTATTCCTGCGATGACTGTTTGCTGTGGAAAACATTGTGGGCGTACGATTCTCAATGGAAATATTTTGACTTACATGTCTCGTCTTCCTATGAAAATGCTGTGGAGTTTTTCTAAGGACTGGTAATCCGCCATAGCAAGTAGCAGGAATCGTGGAAACTGATGTCGTGGTTTAGTAAACATTAACGCATTTTTCTACATTTCAGGTCACATGTCATTCATTGTCTTGAGGATAAGATTCTTTGTTTTCAATTTATTCATATTCATGTGTCTCCTCATGTACAACTAATAAAGAGAAGTCTCTATACTAGGGAATAAACAACACGAACAAGATTCTTGAAAACAGGTCTTTAGCAGGCGTTCCTGGTAGTGTATCAAGCAAAGGGCTGGTTACCCAGCAGGGTTTTCAAGATGGCGGAGTGGAAGACAACAGAAGGTCCTTTGATTTGGGCCGTTTGATTTTGGTGAGAAAAACAAGGATTTGCCTTTGTTATTTTCTGACTGCTAGCAGTGAAGAAGGTTCCAAAGGGGTAAAATGGGCGCTGCGATTTGCCTTTTTAGGGGCTGGGAAATGGGATCTCATGGACCATGAAAGCAATAGAAAAATGGAAATGAGATTTGAGCAAGACCGACTGGAATTGCGGGATTTGAAAAACCTTTGGCAGGGAGATGGCATTAGGACCGTATTGAAAGGACCCTCAGGGAAGAATATAATACTATATAGTATCCTGATTAATTTATTTTATATGCTTTTGTGTGACAAGGTAATGCACTAGTCAAATGAAACCCCCCACCCCCATGGTCCTGGGGCAGGGTTGGGGATAGGTGGGGGATTGATCCACTTTTGAACGAAGGTTTGTCCCCTGGGGGTGGTGCATTTGATTGGAATTGACTCCGGTTCTTGTCCCCACCTGGGGCAATTTTGTGCTTGATTTTCATGTTAATGATGTTGGTAAATCAATCACAGACCCAGGGGTAGGAGCATTTGATTGAAATATTTGTCCCGGGGGGTGGGGTTTTTGACAGTATTTAACTAGGGTTCAAGTCAAAGTCCCCACCCTGCCCCGGGACCATGGGGGTAGGGATTTCATTTGACTAGTGCATAAGAGCCTTGGGTTTTTAAAAAAGATAAAAACTCAGACATTCGACAATGACGGGTGTATGACATCACTTCATGTATCCAATCACGGATAAACACAATATGGTAGGGTGTTGCCTTTAGTGCACATGAAAACACTTATGTAAACTCTTATGATTTCAACATTCAAATTTTAATTAGACAAAAATACACTAGCCCTAATCTAGGCATACATTTTGCCTTCATCAAACAATTTGTTGAACCAGTATGACACACACATATAAATCAGTCATTTTTAAAGTACCTACAACTGTTGAAATTGTAAACATGATTTTGTTATCTAAATATGATTGAAAATAAAAAGTTATTTGCATCAGTACTACCCTGCGAGCAGAATCTCCTTTTACCTCCTCAGACATCAATACTAGAGCACTTACACAAATGCAAAAATTATTGGCCAAGGATTCTTTAAGTTCTAGTTGTTATTTACAGCTAGGTTTGAGGCATTTCTATACTAAAATAGGTGATATTCCTATCAAACAGGAATATATTGGTAGGTGCTATCTTCAACTTCTGCTCTTTATATACTTGAGCTATGAACTTTTCATTTGCATTTGGATTTGGACTTGAAAGGAACTCATCCAGCTGAAAAAAAAACAAGAATTATTATAGCATTTTACCTTTTTTCTAGTGGTTTGAATATGTATAGGAATACAGGTCATGACGCCCCCTGCCATGACGCCCCAGGTCTTGCCATGACGCCCCAGGTCTTGCCATGACGCCCCAGGTCTTGCCATGACGCCCCAAAGGTTTCTTTATCTCCATAACTGCTGATAAACGAAGTCATGCCGAATTTGATCTGGGGCGTCATGGTCAGGGGGCGTCATGACCGCGTACTGTATTTAGTACCCTCTCAGAAATCTCTTCCATTTGTATTTTCATTCGTAGATTTCATTATCAATAATATTATGAAACCATGGAGTTATGGAGTGGAAGACCTTGTGAAACCCAGGGTAAGATGATACCAAATGCAACTAATTCAAATTTGAATATGATCCCCAGCTACTTGATTTAGGAGTATTTTAGGAGTTTGGTAGATAAAAGATTGGGGCTAAGTGCGTACTCAGCTGATTACCTACTTGGCTCCAATCTTTGTGCACATCCACACACTATTGTTAAGTCTGGAGTTCAAAGGGGGACTGCAATGCGGTCTATTCTTCATAGACCAAAAGGAATTGAGGAAGCTCTTCCTAATCAATAATGTTTATGCTTAGATAATATTGGTGTTAAGGAATTAAGTACTTACATCCATCCATTTTGCATCTGATATTTCTGTAGGATCCCTCTTTATTTCAGTAGTTAATGGCTTTAATAAGCAAACAAAGCATAAATCTGAACACTCAAAACGAAAGTCTGGTATATGACGAAAACATATCAATGATACAAATTCAGTTTCAATCCCAGTTTCCTCAAAAACCTCTCTCTTTGCAGCAGTTCTTATATCCTCCTCTAAGGACAAAAAAAGAACTTATTATTCATTATATTGAAAGTTAGTAGCCATGAGTTTCATTAATTTTACTTACTATGGTCTGCCATTCCTCCAGGTAATTCCCAGTGATCTGATTTTCTAAATCTTTCTTGCACAACCAACAATTTCCCTTCATCATTAACAACAAAACAACCAATTCCTAGGATTGGATATCTTAAGTCAGTTTAGAAATCAAACCTTGTTATCCTACCCCAAACAAATGTCAAACTTCACATATTTGCCAAATATTTTAAGGTAACAAATCAATAAGTATGGACATTTGCATCCAATTTGGCAAGTCAAGATTTGACTTGTTCTAATAAGTTGTGTCAGTGTAGTGGCTAGAAGTGGTGGATATCTTACAACCATTATCATTGAAGTGCGACCCTCAAAGTTCGATGTCTAGAGCTTTCAACAACCAGTATTTTGCCGACCATCATTTAGAGATTGAAATTGAAAATGATAATAAATTCTTGTTTTGAATGGGAGAATTTAGACTCCACAAAAGATGCTCTTTATTTGTTTCTCGAAAATGTTTGATTAGGTCTCAAAATCATCCCTCAAGATATGATAATTTATTAAACATACATCCAAAAAATGGCTCTTCACCTCTTAATCCTAAATTACAATATTAATTAATAAATACATATGAGTATTATAAATTTAATACATTAAATTAAATACTATAATATAGAATTACTATAATATATTGCATTTTTATTTTATTCTTTTGGCTGATGGTCGTCAAAATGCTGGTTGGCCAATGAGACATCAAACTTTGAGGGTAACACTTCAACGATAGTATCAGTACCATGAACAGCATACATGTTATGGAGTTTGAGTCTTCGAACTTCACACAATCAAGATCAAAACGTTGCCATTTGTCTAGAACAAAGTGGCATGTTTTGCACTTGAACAAACGCGGTAACATGTTTGTCATTTATGGTAGCTAGAAAAAAGCCCTTTTCTGAAATAGCGAACATGGTGCATTGTGGTCTAGCTTCAGTACACAAATCTTCTGTCATCATGCCTTATATGGTGTTGTTTGTACCGAAGCCAGACCAGCATGCACCTCATTTATAAGATTCAGAAAAGGACTCTCATATCGTAGTAACAAAACAAGGAAACTTTTACCAAAATGCAACCAACTTGGTGGTATTGACAGAGAATATGAAATAGCTAGCATTTTACCTATACAGCATGATGTAAAGCTTGGTAGCTTGTTGGGTTCATCCTCAGGAAGCCACTTGGTCATCACGATGTAAGATGGAAAACAATGATGAAACTCGAATCCATGCTAGAAAAAGAAATAATGAAATCTTTGATTTATTGTCAATCACCATTTTAGCAATTAATTCTTTGTTTGAAAATGCTAGTCAAATATTTAACAACTTACCTCAGTAGAAATGGGTACAAATGATGATTTGCCAATAGGGATCTTCAACCACACACCTCTGACACCATATCTTTTGTAAGCCACTAGAGATTCTATGATTAGATGTGATGCTGTTTCATTACTGTACTGCTTAATATTTCTGTTAAAAAACTAGTTTTTCTGTTGCAGCCCTTGCCAATCAAAAACAGTGCAATTATTCAGATAGGAAAATACCTTTAAGTTTGCTTGAAAACTGCTCATTGCTGTAGCTCTGATTTTCTGCTGTCATGTCTATTGTCAGACCACTAAACCTACAACAGAATTACAGACCTGAAATACCTCTATCAAGGGTTAACTACCTGTAGAAAACTAAAAGATTTACATGTTTACTCCAATATTTGTGCCACAGCTCGTTATTATGTAACTTCATCAAAGAAGATGAAAAATATCTATTTAGCAAATCAAGTCCCAACTAAAAGAAATATGGTAACTTACATATCTCCTTTTCCTTTCAAGATATTCCCAACTTTTTCTAAAGATAGATAATCAGCCATCGTATATAAGAAGAAAAGATGATCTCTTGATGTCTAAAGGTCGTAATCAGCAAGGCGTATAATCGTAATGTTGACCGTTTTCGAGTTTGAACACTACGGCTGTGGTCCTTGATTACAGACTCATTTGCTCAAGCTTTACCCCTTTCCAGGTGTAAATATCCACATGTGCCAACGGTAAAGTAAAGAATGCACAACTTTGACTTTGAAATTCTATGGACCTTGACAGGAATGCATGAATATTCCAACTTATTTTTAGTCTTCAGATCACGAGTAGCTCTCTCGAGAATAAGATGTTTTGTTTCCTTGGGTATCCTTATTCACGGAAAGCAAAATAAACAAAGAAAATCTACTCTAGGGAATAAGTATTGAAAACAGGTTTGTACCAGGCGTCCCTCGTGGTGTTTGAGGTAAAGGGCTGGTTACCCAGCAGATGATATGATTCATCGTGGTTCCGGTTTCACTTGGTTACCGTTGCTAAGTCCCACAAGCTCAACAAATTGGCTAGAATATCTCGGAATTTAAAACTTTGATTGCGTCAAACTTATTATAGCATGGGACTTAGAGTCCCGTTCGCACTTTCCTCATTGGGTAACACGTATATTCTGTAATTTTTCTTTCCTTTTCCTTTTATTGATACCCAATAAAGTTGTTAAAAAAAAAAAAAATCGTTTCAACTCTTTACTGTCCCGTGAAAATGAACTAAAATTATCCTTTGTAAACCAGATGACGCGTTGTTTGTGGGACAAGATTTCAATTCCTGTGGAGAAACTGACGCGACGTGATTGGTTGCTAGTGTCTTGGTCGGAACCATCAATTCTGATTCACTTTACTCAAATACACGAACAAATAATACAGCGATCGAGAAAGTATCTTGGATGGCATGGGTGGCGTAGTGGTTTGTCCACTGGCCTCTCACCTCTATGGTCCCAGGTTCGAGCCCCGGCTTGGGCAGGATCATATGTGAGTTGAGTTTGTTTGATGGTGTTGTTCTCTCCTGTGCCACGGTTTTTCTCCGGGTTCTCCGGTTTTCCTCCCTCCATAAAAATTAACATGTGAGTCGAGTGTTGTGTGCTGAAATAGAAAACGTAGCGGTAGTGAGTGTGAAATCAGCGAAAGCTGCCAATATAATCAGACTAACAAATAAAAGATTATTATTATTATTATTATGCTAGTATCAATCAATATGAAGTTATATATGCTTAGAACTTGGAGAAGGACAGAAGTAGGTAAGAGTGTGGGCTCGTTTCCAAGGGGTTTTCCTTGTGGAAAAATGGATGGTAGTTGAATAAGGAAAAACTTCCATCTAACTTAGTGATGCTGTAGGTATTATTGTTCTTATCTTCGTAGATAAGAATAGTGTCGGTAGGGGAGGCTTCGGACCGACACTAAAATAGCCTGCGTCACATCCGGACTATTTTCCTGTAAAGTCCTTTACGAAGAAAATTCCGGATGTGACGCAGGCTAACACTAAAAACATCCGCGAAGAAGGCTAATATGATATGGACGCCAAAGAAATGGGAAGACAAGATAGTACTAGATATTGTTTGTTGTGCCCGGCGTGATCAATCAATAGAAATCGATATCGGAAAATCAATCGATTTCAATCGCGCATGCTTTCTACGCATGAAATTAAGAGCGACTGTCCACTAATATCGAGCAAAGGTTGGCAACAGCGAAAAATCGATTTTCTTCATTTTTGGTCCAG
>WUCR03025557.1:0-10631 GCA_009858155.3 Phymanthus crucifer
TCATAGTGTGGAAAAAGAGTGGCCCCCCTCAAAATCATCATAGCCCCCCCTCTAGATAAATTATGAATGCTCCCTTATTGCCGCGCTTTCTTATCCGCTGCCGTTGAGACTCTAAAAGAAGTTTTTTTCTGTTCTGCGTAACACGAAGAGTGTATAAAAAAAAGTTAGTTAGATCGGAGTAAATCCGTGTGAAGCTGAGCAACTCGAAAAGTGGTCACTCAATGAATGAATTAAAGGTTTTCTAACAGCTGTGTCACAAGATACGACACAAGCGCACAGTGCAATCGTTAAAGTGCCAAAATTAATAGAGAACGAAAGAGAGGAGGGAAAGAAAAAGATTTAGAAGTGATTAAGCAGCAAAATGAATAAGAAAATCGATGTTCTCGTTTTCCCGATAAGACTGTATTTGTCTATTATATTCATTCATTCGTCTTGTTGTATTATGAGCTAAAAACCTGGACACGATGTTATCGATAGCCGAGAGCATTTTCAGACACACTCGCCATTTACCATCAGCCATTTACCATAGTTTTCAGTGTTAATGTAGGTGTGTCGTGATGCCTTGTGGTTCGTGTTGGATCTAGTTTTTATTCTGTTTATTTTAAAAATATTTTTATATCGCAAGTGAGATGTTTATTGATCGCTATAATTTTCGCCGGGCCAATCGATCTTTTTATAAAGCCGCATTCAGGGCCGTAACTAGGGGGGGGGGGGGGCACTGGGTGCACGTGCCCCCCCCCCCCCCCCCATCAGAGCAAAAGGTCCGCTTTTTATCACCATTTGTTAATTGCTTGGAAAATTACAGATCTAATGCAGGATTTTCAACAAAAACGTTGATTTTTGCTGATAAAAAAGCCTACTAAAACGGCTACTACTACCCTTTATACTACTCATGGGTCCGCGTTTTTATTTGATGTGCACCCTCCCCGTAAATTTTCTGGTTACGTCCCTGGCATTGTAGTCGTTTGAACATAGCATCAATAATATTTCCGCCCTTCTACCCGTGTGTGCGTCCATTCGTCTGTCCGTTTCTCCGTCAGTCAGACCGTCTATGCGTTCGTCAGTCGGCCAACATTATGTCTGTCCGTCAGACCTTCCGTGCGTCTGTCCGTCAGTCCGTGCGTCCGTGCGTCCGTGCGTCCATGCGTCCGTCAGACCCGTCAGACCGTCCATGTTTCCGTCCGTCAGACCGTCAGACCGTCCGTGCGTTTGTCCGTCAGTTCGTCCGTGCGTCTGTCTGCATTCCCTTTCATCCAGCCGTACACGTCCATCGATCCCTCTGCCCATTCGTGCGTCATTTCGTGTTATTGTCAAATTCTTTTCTGCGCTACAAGGAGGAAACGAGGGAGAAAGGAAAGTGATGAACTAAACTTGACCAAAACATTCCCAGGTGGCCATTCGTTGGCGCTGGACGTCCATCACCATATCAATTAGTTTAGATGATGATCGTACTCGACGCCTGTGTTTCCTATATACAGCCATAACAAAACACCCCGCAGATCTACTAGTACCAATAATCTAGTTGCTTGAACCAATGCATACCCTTTATTATGTCTCAGGTGTGTTTAAAACCGTGATCAATTAACTAGCAGCAGCTAAGAAGAAATTGGACGCCTTTCGCCATGCTGTTTCCAGGTTGCGGGTTCCTTTTCAATTAAAAGCTCACCCACAGCAATAATATTAAATATCGAAAAAATTGCTTCCTAGCCAATGCCAATACATCGGTGTTAACTGTCCTTTTATTTCTTCAATTCTGAATTTTTTGGACCAAGATTGGACCACAAGAATAAAACCGCCTCTCACACGATGTCTGATAGCAATACAGCCAGTGCACCAACTTGTTTCTTATTCACCAGTCGTAATAAGCATTGTCATAGTCAATAGGACGGAGAGAGTGTGCGTTAGTGGATTTTACTGTTGGCCGCGCATGTTTGCTCCAGTTTTTTTCAATATCAACGACGTTTTGTTCTTGCTTCTTGTGTCCAGGGGTAGTAATCTACACCCAACTGTAGCTTAAGTTTTGGTCTTTATACTGGACTGTTACAGTAAGATTTTATCTGCCAAATACAAGCCAAATATTCAACCTTTTATTTGATTTTGAGGTGATAATCACTTGCTTCTGGCGAAAAAGGAGTAACAATATGCCACCCGTATCTTAGTGAGATGAATTACTCGCGGTTTTTACGTCTAATAAAAAAAGATAAACATACATTACAAACAAACCCAACACCATCGCATCTTTGAAATCAGTAATGTACACAGTAAAGTCTCCTGTCTCTGGACCTTCGCCTGTCAGTCGCCCCTGGCAATGTCCTAACTGAATACCATGATACTAGTTAAACATGTCAGAGCTAATGCTGAAATCGATGTTTTCAAATCATTTGGAGCTTGCAAATCTTGACAAATCGAGTTCTGAAAGAGATTGCTTTGTAAGAGACAAACATGGGAGTACAATTTCGAGGACTAAATGCTATGAGGGAAATTGAGTGGAGTTGAGAATGGTATGAGAATTGCAGATGGCTGCAAAACTGGCTCGACTTATTGATTGTGGTAGAAAGGAGTGGTTTCTTTCTTAATATCTCGCCTCAACATTGCCAAAGGAACATTTTTAGGCAATACCAGTGAGTCTCGACGTATGGCAAAAACTCCAAGACTGCAAGTTCACGATTGCATCTACATAGAAGCTGGCAACCTTTTTTCAACTTTCGACATGTTTAACTAAACCTAAGCTTGCATTATCATCTCGATGTCGACAACAGCCTCAAACTTCTTCCGGCGCACTTTTGGACTGAGCTGTAACTCGAGTAATTTTTACTTTGCGAACTAGTTATTGTCATGACTTTCTTGTCAGGTTAACATCAAAATCTTCACATTTGAACAAACTGTTTACTTTGGGGAACATCGAGCCTTTCCCCTTTAGTGAATAATGACAGTGAACAAGGCAAATACTTTTAAGGTTAGAAGCTTTGTGTTAGATTTCTTACCTCCTATGACAAGCAATTTTCACACCTTGGTCTGTAAGTTGACGCGCACAATTTTTGAATGCAAAAACTGATCACTTTCTTCTGTTTTTGAGGAAAAAGCCTCGTCTTACACGTGATGTAGTAATCTTATTTTTTTCTCTCTTTCATTAGTCGATATCTGTAGAAGCGATAGAAGCTGCAAAATTTAGACGCATACTGTTGATGTAAACTATGGAAATCACCAGTCGCACTTGTCAATCACTTAAAAAAACTGGGAAAAGTTTCTATTAGCGGAGCCACAATAACCACCACATTTACAGAATTCAATATCTTGAAACCAAAAAGTGACTTTATTAGGACTGAAACACTTCAAGTTGCCATTATATGAAGCAAGAAAGGTTCCAATTATCTAGATATCGAAATAATACGTCATATTTGTAGCTCAATGCTGAAGGAAGCTCTTATAAAAGGGGATTTTTAAATCGATAAAGATATTCCAGGATAGTCTATCGCTTGGAGCGATGCAGTGAGCGTTCATACTTCCTGTTTGCTACACGTATGTCGGCTAAAATCCTAAATTTCGCAAAATGGGGAGGCGAGGTACTATTTGCTATGGCGGAGCACACACACGCAATAAACCAAGGGCATTGATCTAAGAACCTGTTTTCGTTTTGCGTTTCCGTAAATAACCAGATAAAAGATGGAAAATAACTTTGTCTGGTTAAGGTAATTAGACTAAGAACTCCTAAACACCTCTCAGCTGCTGGGTAAATAAACGTAAAACTCAGTGCTAAATGAAACAAAAATTTGTACATGTTTTTTTGGGGGCCTTAAATCTTGGATCTGATGGAACGTGGATCTGATTGATCTTTTATTCTCTGCATTTATTGTTAGGTAGAAAAATCGCGTAGGAACGTATCTGAAAGCATCTAAATTTGAGCTCTAATTTACGCAGGTACTGCGTAAATAAAATCTAAATTAAACTTTGCCTATGCAATTAGTTTGACGTTCGTTGTTGACTTCAAAGGTTTGTGATTAATCGCAGTGGCGCTGAAATTTAGCCATGATTCGCTATATCGCTGTATATTTGTAAGGAATCGATGTCAGGCCGTTTGTTTATCGGTTCAAGCGAGATCATCGGTAGCTTCTGCCCTAAAATTATCCACGCGGAAAATAGTAATTCTCGCTCAAGGCAAGCGTGTTTTGCACCAGGAAGAACACCTTTTTCTTTTTTCTTTCCGCATTTTTGGTTGAAAAGGAAGTAAACATATCTCATTGTATTGTCTAGCGCAAGTTACTGTGGGATTTGAGAGCGGCTTGTCTTTACATCGGTGTGCAATTTGTCTCGATGTGAGTATGTGTAGTGTCCAACGGAAAGCTACTCTAGTTCTTATTCCATCGCTATAAAACAGGCAGTTAAAAATCAAAAGGCTAACACATTATGGCAAGGATGGTTTTAAGTGTCTTAAGTATAAGAAGGCACCAAAAGAAACTTAGAGCTTTTAATCTCCATGTTATACGTGGGCGAATCGGCGAAAGCCAGAGGAACTTGCACCTGTTAAATCATTTAGCGCCATAATCATACCTTGGATCCCTAAGGATTAATGTTTATGGAAAAGCGTATTCTGTATTGCAAAGACACCGCCGAAGAAATCTTCTATCTTGGCTTCAGTGTACAAGTCTTTCAGATAAGGCAACTACAGCAAATGGCTTTATAAATATTCTAATTCAGCATCACTCGAGGTTTTTACGTGCAAATATAATCTTTAGGTCGTTTAGTGTACAGAATGATTCGTGAGAAGCAAAATGAAATGCTTAATAAACATATCTAACAAGCAGCAACAAAGCGAAGATACTGTAAGTGCACTCGCCATGCCTTGTGTTTCATGCAGAGATTATTTACATTGCTTTGACGCAGTCTCGCTCATTTGTTTGCATCTTGAGTACCTTTCGAGACAAGGAAACTTGATTAGATTGCCGAGTATGAGTCCAAAGTATAAGCCAGATTTAAGCAACTCTTTGCATGTTCCTCAAGCGGAAAAAATTCTGCATCGCTTCAAAGTTGATTCGCTTTTGGCTGAGGTGTCGTTTTGAGAGCTTTTGGAAATTCCGGCTGAAATAAATGTAGATGCAGGGGTTTAAAGCACTGTTGGCTGAGGCCATGAAGAAAACGAAAAACACCAGGTCATTGAGGTTGCACGGCAGCGCGAACTTCCAGATGAAAACGAGAATGAAGATGAAGGTATTGACGGGCGCCCAGCACAAGGCGAACCCGATCAATATTGCAATGGCCATTTTCAAGACATGGTATTCTCGCCTTCTCTTGGAGCTGTTGCTGCCGATTGACACGCTTCTTATCAGGTAACCTTGTTGCTTAAGCTTGAAGAGAATCCCAGAGTACAGAACCGTCAGAAGCACGATTGGGGCAAAACAAAACATGGAGAATGTGACGTAGAAGAACGTCTTCTTCTTCTCCAAATGCTCCATGAGATCCAGGGACCAGGCTTCGATACAGAAGGTCGTGTTGCCATATGACTCCAACTTGTAGGTAAAGAAGTAGGGACAATGGACGAAGAAAGCCACAATCCACGTCATCATGATTAGAAGAAACCTTCTCTTTGAAGTAGGTGCCGCGTGTGTAGGATAAGCCAGAGCAAAGTACCGATCACAGGCTATTATGACCAAAGTCTCGATTGATACAGCAATTGAGGTATCCTGGATGAAGAAAACCAGCTTGCACAGCGCGTTCCCAATGTGCCCTTCGACGTGCCATTTGCCTGGGATATCTGCAATTTCAACCATTGTTCTGGGCATCACAAAGAGGCATATCAGAAGATCCGAGACAGCCATGTTAACAACGAATAGATTGATCGTCCGCCGGCGCATCCCTTGACTGCGGAGAACTAAGGCAATCACACGGACATTACCGACCAGGGCCACAAAAAACACGGCACTGTACGCAAGGATTTTCGAAACCACTTTCTCTTCAGAATCGACAGCATTCTGACAACCCAGCCCGTCCGTGTGGTTCGTCTGTTCGCTCGTCATGGTTCTTTCAAAGTAAAGCAATGCGGTGCTGCCTCTTGCTAAGTTGTGATAATCTTGGTCGGCCTTCTGCTTTTATGTGTCCCCCAGGCGCATTCTATTTCCTGGTAAAGTGATTCCGCTGTTCTTGATGCTCTCGCACTTCCTCTGTTTTCCTAATAAATGGTTTTTAAACTTGTCCGTCCAAATAACCCGATTACGAACGGAGACAGCCTTGAAGTATACAGCTCACTACCTCGCGGCTTCTATTGTACGACTGGCTTAGACTCCAAGGCTGTAAGTTTAGCTATAATATCATCAAGAGACATGCCGTTCATGGCGTTTCTGTCCCTCAATTGTTTTCCTTTCAAAATTCAAGTGTCAGAATTTAAGAACCAATCATGCTAAAACAAACACAAGCAGTTAGAGATCTTCTGAACAAGATCTGCCCACTCTAATAACATTAAAATGAAAAAAGGACCAAAAATGACCAGATCGATTTCTAAGGGGTACACTGTTATCAAATATAGGGATATTAAGCGATAGAATACGAAGATAGACGTTGGTTCGATCCGTAGGAACAATTTTCCGAGCCCACCATCGAATAAACGAAATGCTTCTGCTCTATTTGTGGGTTTAAGATGCCACATTAGCGCCGAACATCGCCGTTGAAGCGCTTTTGAACAGTTTATACCCCTTCTAATTGATTTCACATATCGAGTGATCACCCAGGGGATAGATATAGGGCAGTATATCACAATCGTGTCCTCCCCTCGCAGATATACTTATAGTTGGCTGACGCGCGTTATAATGGAATATACGCCCTCAAGATCCTCTTCCAGCGGTCCAACCTCCTACACTTACCCTCATTAAGATAAATTTCGCGATGCATTGAAGAAAGACATATCCTATACTTAACTTCAAGTCCCTTGAACCGCTTACAGCATGGCACTTTCAGCAAGTTTATTTGCGTTTACACGTTAGATTGCATTTTAAAGTTAATTTTATTTGAACTATTTGGACCTTCTTCCATCTCGTTAAACCTAAATTACAGCACAGTGGGTTTTATCTCAATTAAGCACATCTCTGCTTTTGTCTTTACGATTATTTTAGGCAGAATCTTGATTCACATGCCTTGCTCCTTGACTCAGTCGTAAATAATGTCAAAGGACATTAAGATCCTGAAGATAAGAGAAAGAATTTGACATATTCCGACTGAGTCAAAGTGCCACTTTTGTCTGGATTCCACGCGAATCCGAATGCGCCACTCATTTCATCTATTTTTTTCGTTTATCCCAATTTTCCGCATTAAATACAGAGGAAACTGTTGATGTCTTTTTTATCTTGCTAATACATTGATTACCTGTAGTTTATTAACGTGGTTGCGAAAGTGCCATCCCTTCCTAAAGGATCATTGAAAATCGCTTAGGAATAGTGTGCATTTTGAAGTCTAATTCCATAATGCAATAGTGAGTCATTAACATTAAGGATCATAGAAATTCATCCTTCTGCCCCCTAAATAAATACAACGAAACCATGAAAGCTAAATCAACATTTTCAACATTTCCTTTGTATTAATTAACGAACCCGAAGTTCAAATCTTATTAAGTTTTGACCAAAAAGCGCTTCCAGTATCCCTGTTGAACCCACTTCGGTTAGTTGGCTATTCACTTACTCCCATCTTATTCTCGCTACTTCAACTCATATCTTGAGCTACAATTCCTTTTAAATATTTCCAAAGCCTCTTCGAAATCTGACAACTAATGCTTTGTTTTGCGTAAAGTCTTCTTCGGTGATTTGATTCTAAATCAGTAAGTGATAACCGTTCTTTGGTCTTAGCTTCGTCAAGAAACAAAGAACGAAAACACAAACGGCCAGCTAGAGAAACAGATACACTTATTCTACACGGTTTCTCTGAACATTTTTGGACAAAAAACTAGGTATCCCGGAGACCGTGTTTTTTTTTTTTTTTTCAAACTAATGAGCTTCAATTCACCTGCCGTCAAAACAATTCTAAAAATATGAAGATTTTTCCCATAAAAAAAGATGCAAAGAGAAAAATATTTAGAACATTTTGAGCTCTGTCACTTTCCTAGGCAATACTCGATTAATTCCCTCTTGACAGTGAAGTTGTTTAGGCCCTAACGTAGACGTTCCAGCCCACATTTTGATTTGAAATCACCCAACACACCAACCACAAACAATCAAAGAAGTACACAATTAGAAAATGACTTTTTGAAAAGCAATTTTGTCTACGGATAGCGGAGGCTTTGAGAAGGGCAGAATCATTAGATGGATGTTTTCCTATTGGTTAATTTCAGAGTTTAGATTGATTGCAATTTATAGCTGGACATGTATTTCACTATATGTCTCTAACCATTTGTTAATAAAGTCCGAATTAATTTTGAAAAAAATCGAACCTAAAATCTGTATTTACGCAGCATCTTCTGCTATAGCAACGAAATCAATTCTTATTCAATTTAAATCGTCAGCCATTAGCCAATGTGCGCGATAGAGTATCCGAGTAATATATGAAAAAACTCACCATCTTGAAAAAACAAAAAGCAGGATAAAAGTTTACTGAGAAATGCTTTAGTTTATTACAATTGCTTGAAAATAATTACGGGAAAAAATGTCAGATGACAATGTGACATATTGTGCAATATTGGTTTTAGCATGTTGCTCTAGAACAGTATAGATCCAGTTATGTATATAAAGTAGACTAGCCTGATACGATATATAGATCCTACTCACTCGCAGTACTTGTGTGCCGATATGTCTAGATGGTGTGCTTCTTCGTTAAAAATAACCCCAAAAGCGAAAATATATATACAGATGAAAATTATATTCTAGAGAAAGATTATCAAAATGTGGGCCTTCATTAGTTCAGGATTATCGCGAAGCACTTTAGAGCAAATACACCTGCCTTTTCTGTTCTGTTTACTAAAGAGTTCAAAGTAGAAGAGGTGGACACAAGCAGGTTTTGTTGGACTAACTCGAAAAGAGATATGAAACAAAATATGAGATCAGTTTCCTCTAGGAATATTGACAATGCTGTACTTATGCAATACTCTAGATATGCCATTAGAAATTGGATAACGCTTGCACGCGAGACGACGATAGGCCTAGCGCAAAGTGTTCTAGTCTATGTTGATGACTCACTTTCATTTCGAAATGCCCGTATGTCAGAGGAAAAAAAAATATCTGGTGTTTTTGTTATTCAAATGACGAAAACTTGTCGAGTATAAGCATCTTGAGATCAGCACGTACAACACGCTTGTTTAGTACGAATCTAGAACAGGGTGACTGTATATGAAACACTGGATTTTTTTAATATTGATTCTTATTCAGTTGTAAAGTAAGTAATCTTTGAAAAGCTAGGCGTGTGTTCACATAAGCTATAGGCTCACAGACCTTGTTAAAGAGGGTGTTTAATCATTCGTCTGTCTCGTGAACACATATATATGAGATATGAGCCCTTTTCCACATCTGATAAGGTTTATCTGGCAATATAGAACCCTTTTTGGGGGAAAACCATTTTCTAACGTGAGCTATTGTAAGTGTTTTTTAAGATACACTCAACTTAATCCTGTGTCTATATTGAACCTCTTTTAGTAAAAGAAAAACATGGAATAGGAGGTTGAGATGGAATCAGGGTCATGTTGAAAGCACAAGCGATAAGCCACATTATGAATAACAGTAGAAAGAGAAGGATCAAAGATGATACGATAAGAGAAGATTAGATGGAAAACAACTTGGAAAGTCAAGGGAAAGTCATGAAAAAGAACCAACCAAAAAAGGTGAAAAGGAAAGAAATCCGGGATTTTGATTGTGATCTCGTTCCCAACACTGAAAAAGCCACATTTGACCACATAACTCAGAAAAACAGTTTTGGTTTGCAAAATGAAAGCCACCATTATCCGTGATTGTTGACAATTTCGCAAATATAGCAACAGAAAAACAAAATCGTCTCATTGACTTTCAAATTTGAGCCTTCACAAATCATCAATATATCACCATATATGTCTATTTTCTTTCAGGGACTAGTCAGAAATAGCAGGGGAAGGGAGTGGAATTTTGAAATAATGTGATCAAAAATTTAATGGCCCTCAAAAATTGAAGGATCAAAATCATCTTGACCCTACCACACTGTCTCTAATTATTCATGACCCTCCTTTTTGATGGTGTATTTTTAGTGACCCTCCCTTTTTAGGTTCTTGAAAAGTGATGACCCCCCTGTTGCCACCACTCCCACCTCCTGCGAATTTCTTACTGGTCCCTTACTTTTTCTGTTGGCCAAACGTTATCCAACTGTTGGTCAGTATTGCGATAACTGTGGTATTCTAGGCTAGAAATATAATCCACAAAATGACATCTTTACTCTTGTAAGTCAAGTTTGCAGGAGTTCCAGCAATGTGAATAGAACTTTCCTTTTTTCCGGCATGATTTTCAATTTTCAAAACTGCTTTTTCCTTTCCTTTCCTTTCCTTTCCTTTCCTTTCCTTTCCTTTCCTTTCCTTTCCATTTCTTTCCTTTCTTTCCTTTGGCTTTCCTTTCCTTTCCTTTTGCAAGGACGGCGGAGCATCCTAAAAAGTGAGGGGGCTGAAGACTCAAAAATATGAGAGACCAGATGCAGGAGTCAAA